>PVLC010001102.1:49514-108141 GCA_004027655.1 Graphiurus murinus | reverse complement strand
TAAAAGTTTTAAGTAATGTAATTTCACCATATATATGGAAAGCATAATAAAATATAAAACAGTAAAGATCATTCCCAATGTTACCACATAAACTTACGTTTTTCTATGTTATGTTTATAAAATCATATAACTGTTGATAATGGTTTATATCATGTACATTTTTCCACATTAGCAAGTACTTTTGAAAAAAATATATATATTGCAGTTCTGAGGATTGAATTCAGGGCCTCACATGTTAGGCAAGTGATCTACCACTGAGCTACATCCCTCAGCCCTCAAAATATAATTTTAATGGCTTCACATTTATTTTGTGTCGTGAACATTACTTAATTTGTTTAAATTTTTCCTATATTTTGTAGACTAACATATTCTATTTGTTCTCCATTACTTTCAGTGTTGTGAACATCTTGATGCATGACCCTGTCCCCATCTCTGTTAATCTTTTAAAGTATAGTCCTACTGTGTCCAAGCATATGAATCATTTTGAGGGTCTTTTTTTTTTTTTGCAGTACTGGGGATTGAACTCAGGGGCATTCTACCTCCGAGTTATACCTCCAGCCCTATTTTTTTATTCTTTATTTTGAAACCAAGTCTCACTAAGTTGCAGAGTGCCTCACTAGGTAGCTGAGGCTGGCCTTGAACCCGGATCATCTGGTCTCAGCCTCCCAAATGCTGGGATTACAAGCGTGCGCCACCATGCCCGGTTCATTTTGAGGGTCTTGATAACTCTTGACATCTAACTTCCTAGAAAGTTTATGTGAGTTCAGTCTCCCTCCTGTTTGTAAGGGAACATCTCAACACTCCTTGAGCATCACTGAATATTTAAAATAATAATAACAAATTTTTGATAGTCTCCTAGCTAAAAAAAAAAAAAAATGCTCTCATGGTGTTTAGTTTTTATTTCTTTGATATCTTAATTCGAACCATTTCTTATAGACTCATTAATTAGTTGTATCTGCATTTTACTCATATTTGGCTTTATTGATTTATACGTGTATGAAATATATTGTAATGTTTCTTTAAGCCGAATGTGGTGGTACTTTGGAGGCTGAGACAGGAGGGTTGCAGGTTCGAGGATAGCTTCAGCAAATAGTGAGACTCTCATCAACCTAGTGAGACTCTGTTTCAAAATAAAAATAAAAAGTAGGGCTGGGGGTGTAGCTTGGAGGTATAATGCCCCTAAGTTCAATCCTCAGTGCCATACACTCATAAAAAATATTTCTCTAATGTATTTAACAATTGCCAATAGCTTAATATTTGTAATTTGCATTTCATTAAACATTTTCTTATATAGGCTTTAAATGTTATGTAATCAAAGATTTGACTATTTCTTTAAGATATATTTTTATTCATAAAAAAGCATTCCCCATCTTATGATAAATTAAATATATCTTTTTCTTATAGTTTTTGTTCATCCTCTTTTTAAACATTCTTAATCCACCTGAAATTTAATTTGATGTGTGTGTGAAATGTGATTTTACTTCTTTTTCTAAATAGCCAGTGTGCCTTATATCTGCCTAACTTTCAAACTCACCCTGATTGTGATGTTTGCTTTACTATCGATTAAATTTGTGTCTGTTCTCTGTCCATGTTTTAATGCTTTGGGCTTTTTTCTTGATATCTATCAGTTGCTTCAAGCATGTATAATTTGAAACTCTCTAAGTTTTCTTATTATTACTTTCTATTTATTCTTTTATCTGAATTTTAGAATGATTTTTCCAATTAATAACATCCCAGTGAGAGATTTGATCTATTCATTAACCTGGAATGTGGTAGGTCTCTTTATTTATTCACATCTTCTTTTATAGTTATAGTAGATCTATCTTTTATTTCTGCATTTTCTTGGTATTTTATGTGTTTCATGGTAAATGTGAATGGAAGGCCATTGTATCCACTAATTGGTTATGTTAGTGTGCCAATTGTGCAGAAATCCTTAAGTGATCCCAGTCATAGAATGGCATAACAGATGTTCTTGCTCTAGTCTGTATTTCAGTGAAAACACATGGGCTTAAGACTTCACAACAGTCACCGTATTTATGTTGTTAGATTTTAACACTATTGCTATACAAATAATAATTTAATAACACGATAATATATAACACATATAATAGCACATTACTTTTGTAACTTGATAAATTCCATGTTTTCCACCCAACTTTTATGCCTTTTCTTATACGGATTTCTCTTCCCACTTTTAATGTTATTTTTAACTCCTCCTTCTAGTTGTTATTTTTACACATCTCTGTTTCCATTATCACTAAGTCATCAACAATTGGATTGTTTCTTGTGGTGGAACAAATTCACTGTTGTGGATGTAAAATTAGAGCACTGTATGGTTACAATAAGTTTCTGCTGTATTAGTGTTTTTCTTGTGTTGTATAAGAAGTTTGACAGGGGGAGAGTGGTACTTAATCTCCTACAGACTTTATTTTATACCTAAAGCTGTAGGGAAGGCTAGTTTAGTGAAAACTGTTATCACTCACATTAAGTCCAAGAAATAAATTTTCTAAAATTAAATCGGCTTTTTAATCTCAATATCCAAAGTGTAGAGAATGCTCTTAGTGAACTCTTAGGATTCTATAAAACCATATTTAGTAACCTGAAAAAAGGCCAGTGATTTATTATTTTGTATAAAGTACACATTACCAAAAGAAAAAATAGTGATATATTTATGTGAAGTATATATTTATCATAAATGCTTATATAACATTTGGAAAACATTTGCCCGTACAAAATAATAAATTGTTTAGTTATCTACAGGGGTTAGGATCACAAGTGATTTTTAGAACTATTCTTGCTTTTCTGTATTGTTATAATTTATCTAAAATGGGTATGCATTATTATATGACAAAGAGAATTATTAACATATTTTAAACAAAAACCCTTAACTTTGGAAATATGGATAAATCATATTAGGTTAAAAGCATATGTCTAAGTATAGGAAAATATACTAGCTACATTCCAAGGGAAACTTGTGAATATTTTGAGCTTTCTTTAAAAAGTTTGAATAGACTTGGTAAATATATTGCCAACATAGAAATTCTCTCTGTGAAAGCAGCCATAGCCATTGTCTAAGGAACAATACAATTTTTTTTTGAAATAATTCAACTTAATTGCTCACCTCTGAACTCTTCCTGAGTCCAAATGAGACTTAGATATCTAATTGGATGTCTCACTACTGAAATAGCATATGGAAGAAATAGCTCTTTTGTTCTTTCACGTTATCTTTTGTGTTCATTCTTTCCATCTCCTTTGATAATTTTACCATTTTTTATATATTGCCTCAACTATCTACTTTTTTTTTATCTCTTTAAGCTTATCCTTAAGCAAAGAGGTCATCTAGACTAAAAACTTTTATTTTTTTCAGTATTCCCTGTTTTTTTTTTTTTTTTTTTTTTTTTTTTCAGTACTGAGGATTGAACTCAGGGGCATTCTACCTCTGAGCTATACCCCCAGCCCTATTTTTTATTCTTTATTTTGAAACAGGGTCTCACTTAAGTGGCAGAGTGCCTCACTAGGTAGCTGAGGCTGGCCGCGAAATCGTATCCTCCGGTCTCAGCCTCCCAAATGCTGGGATTACAAGGGTGCGCCACCACGCCCGGCTTTATTCCCTGTTTTTAATAAAATAAAATAAATGTCCCATTTGGCATTAAGTTGCTAAGTAAGACTGTTAAAAGTATTATTATTCGTAAACTTTTGCAGAAAGGAGAAAAAACAGTGGAACTCTTTCTGACACTAGAAAGCAGCTAAAACTGGAAAACAGGTGGCTTGGGAGAAAGTAATGTATATATTTTAAAAAGCAGTGTATTAGCTGGGTGTGGTGGTGCACAGATTGTAATCCAAGTCCTTGGGAGGTTGAAACAGGAGAATTCCAGGTCCTTGGCCAGCCTCAGCAATTTGGCAAGGTTCCCCACAATTTAGTGAGATCCTCTTTCAAAACAGAAAATAAAATAGGGCTGGGGGTTTAGCTTAGAAATAGAATGTCCCTGGGTTCAATCCCCACTACAAAAAAATAAATAAACATATAAAAATAAAAAAATTAGTGTTTTTATGGATTTGGGTTACACCCAAAGTGATTAAAAGTAAGAACAATGTTTGAGCTATTACTATACCCTAAACAAGCCACATTATCTGAATTACCACAATCAATTAAATCATATTTCACAAAGGTTTTCTGTGTATGCTGGATAAAAATTGCCATTTCAGATGGGTAAGGACTGGTTATATGATAAGTTAATTTGACTGCAAACCAACCCTTCACACTGAATGACAAGAAACTTCACAGAGAAGATCTCGCCCATGTGACATTGAAAACTCTATACCCAAGAGCAAATTTAATTTTATTTGAAGTTTAATTTTAAGTTTGCCTTGCTTAGTTAATCAGAGTTTTGGTTTCAATTCCTTGGATTATAAACTCAGTTTTCTTATCAGAGGAAGAAGGACAACTGCCACTGGACATTTGAACACACACTGGATTTTAATAGACAGGTGTTAATGCGGTCCATAAGTGTTCTTTCATCAAAAGCTGGTTCTCTTATTGAAGGATCTCCTATTTCTAATTTAGTTTTTTTTTTTTTTTCTTCTAAGCAAGAGGACTTATTTCCAGTGATAGGTCATTATGAGTGCTGTCACTGTTGACTTTTATTTTCATTTCTGCGACTGCAGTCTTATATGTGTCCAGATGTCAATTATTTAGCAGTGGTAATTAGTCTGAGGACACTGGAGGGAGGCCTCCAGAGGTTTCCAGCCCCTCCAGGCTTTGGTGAGTCACCTACCTTTCTTCACCAAAATCTGCCCAACCACGTGCACTTCAGCTATCTTTTTGTTCCATACTTTTCTTAGGTATGTTTCTTCAAAATATACTCAATATATGAAATACGCTCAAAACCATTCTGTCAACTCAGAAGGCTGCCTCCTCATTTTTAAAAGAAATCTAGGTAAGAAGAGAGAATAGGGTAAAAATTCAAAGCATGAAGATTATATGACCTTGTATCCCAGTGACTGACCTGTCACCAAGAATAAGACCCTAGCGGCATATGAGGCTCCACACGAGAGAGCTCTACTGACTGTAGGTTTCACAGTTGGCCACTGGTGGATGCTCAGCCCCATCCTCTACCTGGAACTTCAGTCCCTGCCCCGTGTCTGCGTCTGTGTCTGTCCTTGCCAGCCTTATTCAAGGTCTTCAGAGAGTCATCTCTAATTCTTCCCCTTTGTTGATACCTCCCCAGATTTCTGTCACCTCCTGATCTCCTTTTCTGAACATCCTTAGTCCTTTCTTTAAAGGCTGAGGGATAATGTAGGAAGTATTACCATGCTGCAGACAAGTCCACTTTAAAGAGTCCCAGACCTCTATATGTGTCTGGCTATATTCTCCCTGAAATTTCTTTTTCTGAGAACCGGTCTATTTTTCTTTCCTTTTGTATTTTGAGCACTTTGTAGCATTGGAATATGTGTACATCTGTGTGTAAGTGTGTGTGTGTGTGTGTGTGTGTGTGTATGTGTGTGTGTGTGTGTGTGTTTGCTAGAAATTGTAGTACGATGGAGACGATAAATTATTGCTCAATATGAAGCAATGACTTTCTGTAGGGTAAAGGCACAGTTGGAAGTAATGTTATAATTAAGAGCTCTCATGGCAATGTTAGTATGAAATGAGCCCCCTTGATTTTATTTGGGAGGAGGGAATTTCAAAATTTGAGAAGAAAAGTTAATGTTGGTTGCTGAACAATATTTTGATTTTCATTATATGATTGTAAAGAAAAATAAATAAGCAAGTTTTAGTGGCACATGCCTATAATCCCAGTTACTTAGGAGGCTGAGACAGGAAGAGTGAAGGTTCCAGTATAGCCTCAGCAACTTAGGGAGGTCCTGTTTCAAAATAAAAAAATCACATAGATCCAGGGGTGTACCTCTGGTAGAATGCCCTCTCCAGTACCAAAAAAAAAAAAAAAAAAGAAAAAGAAAGAAAGAAAGAAAAATAAATATATGTGTAATATATGTGTATATGTATGTGTATCTGGGCAAATTTTAGAGTAACCTTAAAAATATTCATTGATGTATACATTCTTGTTTTACATCATGTGTACAAGCCCTTCTTGAAATTTCTTTCCTAGTTTTATTACTATGAAATGGACTAAAACAGATGTGGCAAGTACTTTAAATGGAAAGAAACAAAATATAAAAACAGAAGAAGCCAAAATCCTCAGAAACACTAAGAAAGCATTGTATTTTTTCTTTTAATGGGTTTTTAAATGTGTGAGCACTCTAATGGATTCTATTTTATATAGGATTTACTGGTTTTCAAAGTATATAATGCCACAAAAAAGTGAACCTAGCCTCTTTTTTTCTTGTTCATTGGAGCTATCACATCTCATCTATCAGACTTCTAAGTAGAATTTTAAAAGTGGGGTACTCTCTCACGCCCAAGGACTACGTAATTAGCATATGAATGTTTGAAGTAACAATTAAAGGAACAATACATAAAGGAATTAAAGAGAACTACCAACACCTGGGAATCTTGTATTGAAAAAGCTTTCTTAATGTAAGTAATTAGAAACCAAGGACAAATGTTCATTGTGTGGTGATAAAGGCCTACAAGGGAAGCTAAAAATTGACTGACACTTGCTATCATCCATTAGAAGGAATCATTACAACAAGAGCTTACTGATGTATTTATTTCAAAAGAATACTTGTTAAGTATAGATTTTGTATGGTATCCGATCTTCTGCCGTCATGTAAATGCATTTATATGACAAAAAAATGTGTTAAAATATTTACAAGATGACAACAAATGTTTTCTCTGCAGTCAGGGCAAAGTTTTAGAGCAAAGTCCCATAGATTACAGGTGAAATCAAGTATGCAGTTAATTCTCTATAGTTTATTTGCCCAGATAATTCCTGCTAATGAACTCTGGCTGTATTGTTCATTTTGTTTCTCTTGAAGGTATACATGCACAAGGCTTCCTGCTCAGGGAAAGCCTTGCAGAAAGGTAACTAACGGCTCCAGATTGTTAGTGTCTTTAGTACTGCTGAGGGAAGCAGGAGCTATGCCTCCCAATTGCCATTTTACCAGTTACGACCCATACAAACCACTTAGGGGTTTTGGCATAATTGTCTTATCTCTAAAGTAGGAATTTTTTTTTTTTTCTAGACTGTTAAAGACTGAGTCAAATGATCTCTAAAGGCCCTTTCTAGCATCCAGCTTTATGTATTCTTTTATCATAAAAAGTACTTGTCTCTAGAATATAATTTGGTCTTAAATGACTATCATTATAAGAAACAACTATATTTGAAAAACAAATTGAACCCTTGGTGGCGCACGCTTGTAATCCCAGTACTTGGGTTGCTGAGACTGGAGGATCCGGGTTCGCAGCCAGCCTCAGCTACCTAGTGAGGCACTCCACATCTTAATGAGACCTTGTTTGTTTCAAAATAAAGAATAAAAAATAGGGCTGGGGGTGTAGCTCAGAAGTAGAATGCCCCCGAGTTCAATCCCCAGTACCGCAAAAAAAAAAAAAAAAAAAAAAAAGAAAAAGAAATTGAGCCTAATGTTTTATCTTTAAGTAGAGAAAAAAATACATGTATGACTATTCATAGTATCATTATTAAAATAGTAAAAAAAAAAAAAATGGAAACAACCCAAGTACCCACTGATTGATGAATGAATGAGTAAATAAAATGTGGTGTATCCATCATCAAAACAAAAACTTCACTAGGCCAGGATTAAACAGGCAAAGACAATTTTATTCAAGGGTATTGCAATAGTGGAGGGAAGCCAGGAGTAAGTCTAAGCGCAGCTCCTATGAAGCAGAGAGGGTAAGAATTTTTAAGGGCTGGAATGAGCAAGTGGGAAAGTACTGTAGGATGTTTGGGGGAAGTCAGAAGCCATCTGTGTTTTATAGTTGACTATCCAAAGGAAAAATAAACACATATTTTTGCCACTGGGAACAAGGTCTCCTACTGAAGTTAGGTCCCTATCCTCCCCCTGAAACTGGGCGATAAGGATACTCTCCTTTAATGACTCCATTTCAAAGACATGGTTCCGAGATCCTGAGAAGTAAACTTCTAGGTTAAAATACTGTTAGTTGGATATTAAAAATATCTACATCTCAACAGGACAGAGAAAAAAATTCACAATTAAAACATGTCTAAGATAGATGGTCTCCTAAGGAAAGGGAGGTTAGGGGCCTAGAGTCAGGAAGAAGCCTGCCTAAGGTTTAGTTAAGCTGAGGGGAATTTAAGACTGCCTTACTTACCATACAATGGAATCGTCTTAGGCAGTAAAAAGAAATGAAGAAAAAAGAAATTGATAAATACTTCAACATGGATGAGCCTTGGGGAAATGTAAAGGGAATGAAGCTGTCTACCAAAGACCATATCTTGTCTGATTCCGTTTATATGAATTGTCTGGAAGAAGCAAATCTATACAGATAGTAGATTAGTAGTTGCCTTGGGCTGGGGGTGTGTGTTCTGGCAGTGGGTATGGTAACTAAAGGCTATAGAGTTTGGAAGGTGATAAAAATGTTCTAAAATTGCATGTAGGGACGGATGAACAACTCTGTAAATATATTAAAAGCCACTAAATTGAACTAAAATTTTAATGAGTGAGTTATATGATACATAAATTATATTTCAATAAAAGTATTGCCAAAAAAAAAAAAAAACCTGAATGTGTTGAAGTGTACAGAATGGCCAATAGAATATTTACCTAGATATATGGGAAAACCAAAATCTCAAATGAAAATGAAATAATTATTTCTCCTAGGTAGGTCGTAACTTTGTAATCTATAGATTCTGACTGTACATTTCTGATAGTTGGCTGTCTTTTTAGCTTTTAAAAAGTATTTATTACCATGTTGTACTAATCAGAGAGCATGTAACTTGGAAGAGAGGAAGATAATTTTTGTAACGTAAAGTATTTGTACCCCAGAAATAATTGGGAATTGTCAATAAAAAAGAAAACAAAAACAACTGTACGGAGTGAATGAAAAATAGTTTATTTTCCCAACTAATGAGAAAAATCAATAGTGTGTGTGTGTGTGTATACAGATATTTGTGTAAATTCGAATGAAATATATGTTACAGAACCCCAACTTATAAAGGAGTACTGTTCTACCAGTTCATTAGTAAATTATCTGTAGTTTTTTTATAGAAACAGTTGTGTAACCACTGGTCATGTTCCAAACATAGGCCACAAAATTTATTTTATTATATATTATAACAGAAATAAACAACAAATGTTAATACAGTCTGGAATTAGGGGTCCAATTTTGGGGGGTGCGGAAATGGCTTTAGGCAAAATTTTAATTTCTTTTCTATATTCCTTCCAACATATTCTAGGCCTCTCTCTCTGGTCCTGAGACGGCCAATACTTCTATCATGCCCCAAGCTTCCCATTTCATTATTTCTATCAGGCATTTCTGTTCCTCCAGGGACAAATTCACTTATAGTGTTTAACAGAACTTTCCTCCCAGCCAACATACACATGCACATTTGAATTCCTATTTTCTCAAGACAGCTAATTTCATTTTATATTAGAAGGGAGGCAAATTTTGAAAGCATGATAACTTCTGGGGCTCTTAGAAGCACTTACAGGTAAAACGTGGGATGCAAACTCAGAAGTATCTTTGCTCAATGGGATTTCATATATGGAGAATGGCAAGAAAAACTTTGATGATACAATAAATTGTCCTTTCTGACCCTGTCTTTGGGATGATGCTCTAAATTGTTTCTGATTTACCTAGAATATTTGATTGACTCTGCCCAGATTTTGGCATTCCTTAAATGTACCCCCTCAAATGTATACTCCCTCCCAGAACAGGGACAATGGTGTCTGTAATGATGGTGGTTGGGGTTGAAGGGGACATTGGGAAGGAGATATGAGAAAGAATAATTAGCAAACAGACTTCTGATGGTAAAATGATTAGGGCATCTCATATTTTTTAAAATTTGGGGTACATATTTCTCTGAACATTGATCACTTGATTTTTCTTGGTTACAGATTGGGCTTATGGATACTACAGACAACAGAGAAAACTTGTTGAAGATATTGGCTGGTCTTATACAGGTAATCATATTATTTATATAATATAATTCAGCAGAAACACTTATAGTTCTGTGTCTCTTTTATATATAAAAGGAAACCTTGTAGCTCAACACATCTTTTTAGCTTGCTTCCTGATAGATACAATTAATTAATAAAATGTGAGCCGGGTGTGGTGGTGCATGCTTGTAATCCCAGCATTCGGGAGGCTGAGACCAGAGAATCTGGGTTTGTGGCCAGCCTCAGCTACCTAGTGAGGCACTCCGCAACTTAGTGAGACTCGGTTTTAAAATAAAGAATAAAAAAAAATAGGTTTGGGGGTATAGCTCGGAGGTAGAATGCCCCTGAGTTCAATCCCCAGTACCGCAAAAAAAAAAAATTAATAAAATGTATCAAATATATTGTATCACTTATAGTTCTGTGTCTCTTTTATATATAAAGGAAACCTTGTAGCTCAACACATCTTTTTAGCTTGCTTCCTGATAGATACAATTAATTAATAAAATGTATCAAATATAAATGATTCCTGGTGGGCTTTCCATAAGCAAATTTGCTAGCATAGATCATATTGGTATCAGAGAGAGCTGGGTTTGAATACCAGGACAAACTGACTACATCTCCTTGGAAACAAAGCATAACTTACCTGAGACTCAGTTGTTCTCACCTGTGAAATGGAGCACTGTTCTGGACATTAGATGACATAAATGAAGTACAAAGCCCTTGATACAGAGCCTCCCTCTAAAGAGAAAGCCCTAGGTAAATGTTAGCTGCTATTCTTATGATTATTCTAGTGATGGTTTTTATTGGTTTAATAAATGCTGATGAGACTCTCTCAGAAAGGGCTTCCTTTTGAATTACTGTGATTGAGTTAATCAGAGTCAGAGAATAAAATGATTTTGTCAGATTACCAGACTTGGCTTGGATGATCATGCATATCTGAAGTGGGCTACAAATGGTTAACAGGCAAAAATCATGATCAGAAACCCTGGGGAGAGGAGACACCAAGGGCCAGATTGGAAGAGCACAGTTGGAATTTGGATGAACAGTAGCATGCCTGGCAATGACCATTTGGGATAGTATTGAGCATTAGAGTTGAGTACTCATTAGAAATGAGTGGGTTCATAAAATGGAATCAGATTGGAAGGGCTTTACCAGGAGCCTATCTAATCTGGACTGTGTTTTATAGGGGAAGCATATCAGCCTGATGAATTTTGTAGATGAGCATGTATTTTCTTTCTTTTCTTGTTCTTACTTTAAGGACAGTAAGTAGTCATTGTGGAAAATTTAGAAAATATGTTCAAGCACACAAAAGAATATAAAAACCACTCTGTACTCAGGGATATCCACTACAAAACTTTTTCTCCATAAGTTTTTATTACCTTGGATTTGTACATTTTCTACATAGAGTTGTGTATGCAGTTTACTCTTGAAATTGTTTTTGTAACATTTCCTCATTTTAATGATGACTTCTGCTGATTATAATATTTACTACCTGTCTAATATTAGATTGAATGCATGTTTTATCATTTAACTGTTCAGCCTGGTTTCGTTTTGTTAACAGTAAACTTCTTAGTTTCAGGGGTGTAACTAAAAGCAGGTTATCTTTCTACAACTAATGAGCCTTTAAATGGAGAACTCAGGTATTCACCAGGACTGGCTGCATAAAATGAAAAAGAAGCTTTAATGCACCCTCTTTTCCCTCTAAACCCCAATCAAAAATTTGATGACCCATGTCCTCAGGAGAGAGAGAGTTACAGTTCTCAGTACTCCTAGCAGGACAGGTATTTGTTGACAAATGAAGGGATGGTGGTAGTGTTTCTCATCTGCCCCATATCCCAGAACAACTAGCTATCCCTCATCAACTCAGGAAAAGACAGCAGTATTATCAGGGGTTTTAGTAGATATAATAGCAACAGCACATATACTGTATAATATCCCATTAGGATTTGGCCACAAGACTCCTTTGAATGGGCTGACGGAGTATAGACATGGCCCTGTAGAGTAGTTGGCTCTCTTAAATTGGTCTATGCATACACAATGCAAAGTTTTTGCTTTCTAATCAAGTTGCATGATTCAGCTTATAACCTAAGTCTTGTTAGCTTCAGCTCCTTTTGTCCAGTCTATTGATCAAAAGGATAATCTCATTAAAAAAAGAGAGATGCAAATCAAAATTACACTGAGATTCCATCTAACCCCAATCAGGATGGCAATCATCAAGAAAGATAAACTGGGCATGGTGGTGCACGCTTGTAATCCCAGCATTTGGGAGGCTGAGACCAGAGGATCCGAGTTCGTGGCCAGCCTCAGCTACCTAGTGAGGCACTTTGCAACTTAGTGAAACCCTGTTTCAAAATAAAGAATAAAAAAATAGGGCTGGGGATGTAGCTCGGAGGTAGAATGCCCCTGAGTTCAATCCCCAGTACCGCAAAAAAAAAAAAAAAAAAAAAAAAAAAAAAAAAAAAAAAAAAAAAAAAAAAAAAAAGAAAGAAAGAAATCAAAAGATAATAAATGTTGGTTGAGGATATGGGGAAATTGGAACTTTTCTACACTGTTGGTGGGATTGCAAACTAGTTTAGCCACTATGAAGATCGGTGTGGAGATTCCTCAGAAAGCTGAGAATGATCAGCTGGATGACCCCGTTATGATTCTGCTCCCCCACAGAAAATGCCACTAGTTTAGCCACTATGAAGATCAGTGTGGAGATTCCTCAGAAAGCTGAGAATGATCAGCTGGATGATCCCGTTATGATTCTGCTCCCCCACAGAAAATGCCATTTTAAAAATATGCTTTAATTGGTGCATTATAGTCTCACATCATAATGTAAATCATGTTGACAGTGACATACATGCATATAGCACTTGGTGCCCCCTCTTGCTGCCTCCTCATCTCCCCCCATAGAGAGTACTGAAGTTGACATTGTTATTTTCATGTATGTACACATAGTCAATGGTGGCAATCACCATATGATCCAGCTATAACACTCCTGGGTATCTTTCCAAAGGGGTTGAAACCAGAGATCTACAATAATATATGCATACCCATGTCAAATTATGGAATCAACCTAGGTATCCGTGAACAGATGAATGAATTACAAAATTATGGGATATGCACACAATGGAATTCTACTCAGCAATAAAGAAGAACAAAATTATGTCATTTGCAAGAAAATGGGTGGACCTGGAGAACATTATGTTAAGTGAGATTAGCCAGTCTAATATGTGGAAGCTAGGGAGTAACGGGGATACCAGAGGGACTCCAGACAATGGAGGAGAAACTTTAGTGGAGCCAGGGAGGTGGTCTATGAGAAGCGGAGAGAAAAGAGTAAGGTTCATTGAAGGAATTGCCACCATTGACTATGTGTACATACATGAAAATACCAATGTCAACTTCAGTACTCTTATGGGGGGAGATGAGGAGGCAGCAACGGGGGACACCAAGTGCTATGTGCATGTATGTCACTGCCAACATGATTTACATTATGATGTGAGACTATAATGCACCAATTAAAGCATATTTTTAAAATGGCATTTTCTGTGGGGGAGCAGAATCATAACGGGGTCATCCAGAGTGAGGCTGGAAGCTTACCAAAGTTTCAAAAAATGACTTAGTCTACTTATGTTAATGCTTCCATTTGGTTTGAAAAATTGTTCTTAGAATCTTTGAGGATCTTAGGGAGAGACAAATGTTGAGGACATTTCACAACTGTTTAATTCCAACTCAGTGTCGCTTTATTATTTTGTCTGAATTCCTAGAGTATCAATAAAATAAATATAAAAAACAACTGAGGTCTTTTATCCAAATAAATGTATCTTTCCCAGAGAAATCACTCCAAAGCAAAACCTATAGTGAATGGAATATTCACTATGAATATTACTATCTCTTTTCATTTTTAATACAATTACTTAAGGTCCAGTAGTATTTTTCAATCTGTGTATATTGTTCCACATTGGAAATGAAAAACTATGCTAGCTGTATAACATTTTAGGATAAATTAGCTTTAAGACTCTTATTTTTGTAGAATTTTATTGATGAAATATGATTACACACTGTAATGAGACTGAAAGTGCCATATTCAAATATGCATACAGCATCTCTTGCTATAGTTCCCTCCCCTCCTAAGCCTATCCTGCTGCCCCCTCCCTGTACATGCTAACAAGGTTGTTAGTGATACCTTTCATATATGTACATTATATTTTGTATTTTTCCTTCCTCATGTAATTGGTTTTGTGAATAGCTCAATTACATTGGTTTTGATCACATTTAATCCTGATTTCATATATGATAGTCTATCTTGTTGACTTATGTTTGTGTTTCCTCTTGGATTTTGTTATCATTTAAATTTATAAAATTTTCTGTAATGTTAGAAAAAAATGAGCTGAGTGCACATAAAGAATTCTATTAATAAAAAATTATAAGTGCATCATAATATTTTTCTATTAAGAGTGACTCATCATGCTACCTATAAAGCATTCTAAAATATTATATGACACATCAAACATTATTTAAATGGAATCACTTATGTTAAGGTTATTTGTGAAAGATTATACAATTATATGTGAAGTAACAATACAAATCCCTACTAACTACTAAATGGGTGGAGAAATAAAGGGTGGAAAAGTATTACTCTTTTGCTTGTGTTTTTTACATAGATTAAAAGCAACTTTTCTATTCAGGATGTATGCTGTAATTATGCTAAGAAAGGATAGGGCTGGTCCACACAATCTACAGTCCCACTTTTAAAGTTATTAGAGGAGGATGAGCAACCCTCCTTTGTCACTCTGTGATGAGAGAGAGAATGAATTGCAAATCTGGGAATGTCAACACCAAGATTTAATTCCTTCCAGAATAACTTCATTCCCATTAAGGATTTTAGAAAGCAAATGTCATTCTTCCTAGCAACCTTTTGTTTTCTACAGCAATGTCTAAACAAAGACAATAAGGTGGGAGAACAACTGAGTCATGTCTTCTTTTCATGTTGCAAACACAGAGCTCAAGGTTATCAAGGGAGATATTAAAATCTTCTTTTTTCTTGAGTTTTTAGATATTTGGAACACAAACAATGATAAGATCATCAGAAATAAATATATTTGCTCCATTCTTAGAAGTGTTCACTACTAAAATATAATTATTTCCTGTAGTTATAAATATATTTTTTTCTTTGTTTTAAACCATTCTTTAAAACAATTTGGAATTGAAAATTCTATACTGATATATTCTTAATTGTCCTTACACCTAAACACCTTTAGAGTTTTAGTTAAAGGGCGATGTTGGGTATAAGGGTTGCACTGGGAACAAGGGTGGCTCTGGATACACAGGAATTACTATTACATGTGTCTGGCCACCCTAGAATGAGGGAGGCTTTAAATACCAAATGGTTTCTTTAAATAGACTATTCTTTCTAAGTAGTCTTTCCACATTGATAACTATAAAGGCTAGAATATACTACTTATGAAAAAATGAAAGGGCCATAATATAAGGTTGTGTATGATGTGGCTTGGTGTTTGGCTTTATTTTGGGATATATCTAAGTTTAGTGCTTTCCTTCTCTTGACCTAGGAGAAAGTAGGTGAAATTTAAAGAAATTTTGAATCCATGCAGAATAATGATTGAATTCTGGTTTGTCCAGGTCATTCTTTACTTCTGGGATCTGGAATATCCTTTTAACATATTGTATTTTCTTCTTTGATTCACTACTCTGTATATTAAACAGATTGCTCACTTCTCATTTCCAATTTAGGAGTAAAACATGAAGCTCCAGAAGGCTACTTATAGAATTATCCCATTTCTGTTTAAAATGATATATTTATAAAAGCATAAAAGAGAAGCCTGGGAGGCTAGCACACCAGCCTGGTGGCATAGTTAGCCCTGGAGAGTGAGGCTGTGGAAGTGGGTGAGACTGAAGGAGCAGGACTCTTCTTTCGGTGAACTGTTTATTTCAGGCACAAAATCTTTTTGACAAGTTTATTGATACAAAATACTTTAAACTTATCTGGATTAGTTTTAGCTAAGAAGGACAAGGTAGATAAGATCCACAGATCTTGTCTTCATTGCTCAGAGTAGAGGGTCTCTACTTGGTTGATTCTTGGTGAGATGGTATCACAGAGCTCTAATCAGAACCGGGATAGCTATGTAAACTTCTCTGGCCACCACTGGCCTGCAGACTGATCAGGCTACTGACTGCTTGGCCCTTCAGTTTTCTCATCTGTACAAAGTTGTTAATGATGCCCTACTTAATTTTGGTTGGATCAGATAAACGCTTCCCATTGTTGTGGGAAAGCTCTTTGAGCAAGGACCGTACACTATAAATCCAGGAGATTATTATTTGGCAGTGTCTTAACTTGAGCCCAAATAG
Source organism: Graphiurus murinus (assembly GCA_004027655.1). Classification (NCBI taxonomy): domain Eukaryota; kingdom Metazoa; phylum Chordata; class Mammalia; order Rodentia; family Gliridae; genus Graphiurus; species Graphiurus murinus. Next base: position 91,752 of record PVLC010001102.1, on the reverse strand, counting down.
ATTGCACAAGGCTGGGTGCATCTGATAATCTTACAAGAGGATTTAAAAGGAGTTGTTCTGCTCGAATGCATATTATGGACAGGTATCTCCTGTTATCTGAATATTTCTTAAAGTTTACATAAGCTTTGTATTCTTGGCAGACTTTCCTATGCTGAATGTGATGACTAGACATACCTCAATGTAGGGCCTGAAACGGGTTCGGTTAAGTGATCTGCAACTGAGAATTTAGTTATTTGTGTTATATTCTTGAAGATTGCTAAAATAGAATTTAACTCTTCTCATTTTCCAAAAATGATGAAGATGTAAGGTAATGCATGTGTTAATAAGTTTGATTTAGCCCATTGTACAATGTATACATGTGTATTTCAAAGCAACTCAATAGATATATATTCAGTGTTTATTTGTTGATTAAAATATGTATGTCCTAACATCTTGTTTACAACCATCATTAAGTATAGAATTAAAAAAGAAGATGTAGCTGCAGAATAGCATCACAATTAAATAATCATTGCTTATTTTGTCTAAGGGTAAACTCTACATTGATGTGTTTTCCCCATGAATAGAGTAAAAATTGCACTAATTCTCTAGTCCAGCCCCAAAGCCACTCCTGCTGATGGCATCTAGTGAAGTCTGCAGTCTGGTGGGCATACCCTGCAGCAGCTGAGATTAGAGGGTCTGGCTGCTTCCCTCTGTCTCTGCACAGACATTTTGCCTTCATTGTGGAATGCATCGTGCCTTCTCTCTCTCTCTGTCTCTCTGGGCCTCTTTTATTTTACTTCAGACTGATGCATTCCATGAAATAGACATAGTTCAGCAAAAAAAAAAAAATTATGTGATTAATAAAAACAAAAATAAGATTAGGCTGCAATTTGTATTGTCATATAATATTCACTGAAATATGTTAAACTATGAGTCAAAATGCGGTGTGTGTGTGTGTATGTGTGTGTGTGTGTGTGTGTGTGTGTGTGTGTGTGTGTGTGTTAACCAGTGATTAAACTCATGGGTATTCTACCTCTGAGCTACACCCCTAGCCCATGTATGTATATATGTATGTATGTATTTAATTTGAAACAGAGTCTTATTAAGTTGCTGAGGGTCTCACTAGGTTGCTACATTGGTCCTGAACCTGTGATCCTCCTGTCTCAGCCTCCCAAGTACTAGGATTGCAGATGTATGCCACCACACCTGGATCTTTTACAATAATTTTAAGTTGACTTATGTCAACTTCCTTTTTTAACCTATCAATAAATGCCAGCTTCAAGGCTTATGTAGTTTTAGCTTCTTAAATTTTCCCTATGGCAATTCTGACCCTTCAAGAATTTTGAATGAGCAAAAAGATTAAAGATATATAAATGATTCGTTTCTTACTTTCAGAAGCATTTTTTAAATTTAGTGTCCTGTATTTCAACAACTGAGGCATAGAATCCCTGAAATTATTTTTAAAATATATTCAGATATATTTAAGACTGTTGGATTCTACTCCATCTATCTCTTAAGGGATAAATTATATATGATTATCTATTCTGCTTTCTATGAATAATACTTTCTGCTTTAACCCTGAAGTCTGTTTTGTTCAGGTAAGAGACCCCTTGACTGGACTAGAGTTTGGATTTATCCTGGCTGGAATGTAGAAGATCTTAGAGGTTCTTTGTGTCCACTGGAACACCAGCACCTAAACTGTAACCAACAGTTTAGGGAGCCCCCTAATTTCCAACAGAATATTCTGATACATGTATAACAGCTGGCCAGATTCATTCCTCAGACTGAATAAGCCTGAGATTACATGAGTATGGAAGGAGACTTGAAGCCTACTTTAAGGCAAGGTTCAGACCACCAGAGTAGTGTCTGATAACCTGGGAACAGTGGGCTGGATGGAAACCAGAACCCAGGGAGAAGCAATAGGGAGCCCTGGAGAAACAGGGTGCTTGGGGAGGAAACCTGGGAGCAGAAGCCAGGTGCATAGTGGAGCCCTGTGCCAGCAAGAGCAGATCCCAGGGTCAGTGTGATGCTCCTGGGTTACTCCCCACCCAAAGCCTCCCTCTCTCTCAATGTCTGTATACTCTGTCCTGCAAACAAGAGACCAGGCAACTCCACTGTGGGTCTCTTTCTGAAAGAGGAGGAATATGTTGCTGGGGTCTCCCAGGCAAACACATGGACCAGGCCAACTGGGGTTCAGGAGGCATTCTGACCGATTAAGTAGCCTCCCAGCAGGGGTGGCAACTGGTGGTCTCTAGAAAAAGCAGCCTTGTTGGACTTAAAATCATATTCTTGTACACAGATGCTAAACTGTATTCCCTTAGGGGATGATGTCCAGCTCTTGATTTTATTACAATAGCTTCTGATGACTAATTGAGGAAGGAGATCATACCCAGGCAGAAGAGACTTTGTGTGATCAGACTATAGATGCCTTTCTGGTCATTTTCCCTCAATGCCAAGATCCATGAGAGCCAAAGTATTATCTTTCCTGATGAGTATCATGAGTGTTACTCTAGTATATTTCCTTCCCCACAATGAAAGTCATTTCACTTATTTCATTTATGAAAAATGATCTGAACTACATTATGATGTGATACTATAATGCATCAATAAAAGTATAAAAAGGAGCTATATGTATGTGTATACATATATATGAAAATACCCAGAATTCCACCTTCCAGAAGTAACTGCAACTAATGTCTTCTGTTGGAGAAATGTAATTAAAAAGAAAACCATATTCCAATGCAGAAATTGTTTCCATAAAGGCAGTAGAGAAAGAAAACAGTGGTATTATTGTATAAGCATTAAACACACATGGTACACCTCACAGGCAATCCTGTAAGAAATTGCAAAACCAGAAAGGCATCTCACCCCTTTCTAAAGCCAAACAGATATAACTCAGTACATACATGTCTTCAGGATAAACAATAACTAGTCCTCAAGTCGGAGGACTTGAAAGGAACTTTGATCACACATAGTTCATCCAAAGTTCACCTGGCAATTGGAGTGACTATCTCTTGGCACATTAGTTTTATCCACAAGAAAAACAAACCTCTTATCTTTACAATAGGCAGTAGCTTCACAAATTAGGGACCTAGAGAAGTTAGATTCCTACCTTCCAACAGGAATTGGCAGAGTGGGCACCATCTTCCTAGGTTTTTGAGGAAGACAAGTTGGGCCACAAACTGACAAAAGGCCCATCTAGTTTCCAAAAGGATTTATATACTGTTGTTACAAAGAGAGGAGAAAGTACTTATAATGACCATTTCCTTTTTTTTTTTTTTTTTTTTTTGTGGTACTGGGGATTGAGCTAGGGAGCATTCTACCTCTGAGCTATAGCCCTGGCCTTATTTTGTTTTTTATTTTGAAATTATCTCCTTAGGTTTCTTAAACATGCAATTCTTCTGTCTCATCTCAGGCTCCCAAGTACTGAAATTACAGATGTGCACCACCACACTCAGCAACAATGATCCATTTTCTAAAGTAAACTCTCTAAGGAAAGGGAGACATATCTTCCCTATTTTCAACAAGAATAAGCCTCTTGTTTAATATTTTATTTTTATACTTCCGAGTCATATTTCCTGACATTATTATAGCCTCTTATATATTCTGCCTTAACTGCATCTCAGTTTTTTAATATCTTTCTGGGTCCATGTATTATAAATACCTTATGATGGGATAAGAGAAAACATAAGCTACTAGGGCAGTTTTCTCTACTTTGCCTACAGTCTCACATACAGTAAATAATACATATGCAGTACTTACTACTACTTCCTCCAGTATTGTTGAGGAATAGAATTAATTTAACCTGAGAGGAATCCTGAGTAGTAATAATGTGATTACAGTCCTGGATCCTTCTTGCAACAGATAGGGATGTGCAAAATTATTGATATTGTAGAGCGAATCAGTGCAAGTTGTAGCATGAGAAGTAGCTATACATTTTAATGAACTGGAAAACAGGAAAGGCCACATTTTTTTCCACCTGAAAATTGAAACATTGGAAGACCTACTCACAATCAGTGCCAAAGCAAGATCAAAACATGGAGTATGCTACACTAGGTCACCCATACAACCTGCGAATGGCTTACATGTGTGGTTCCTTTCCTTACATATTGTATGAACATCTCTAAAAAGTAAGACCTGTGTGTAGTACTCTTTTTTCATAAACCATGTATATTTTTACAAAACCCCACAAGTTTTATCCTGAAGATCAATTGTATTATTTATGCATAGTGCCCTCATAGATTCTCCTGAGAAAATGTTTAAGTTCAGTCAATCTGTATTAGAATGCAACAGTCAACATCTTATCACTTTGGCTTGCCTCCTACCTTAATGACTTTATATACTTGTTAACAAAAGAACATTTAAAATATTAATATCATGAGTTTAATCAGTACTCATTGGATGTATTACATGAGCCAGACACAGTACTAGACAGCAGGGATTTAGTTATGTATGGAAACCGACACAAGCCTGTAAACAATATGATAACAAATTGTGATTTTCAAAATGTGTGATAAATGTCACAATGGTAGGTTGTAGTGACACAAGGCCCAGGGGCTCCTGAATAGATTAAGAAGTTAAGAGATGGTATCTCAAAGAGAGGGAATCTAAGTTGAGATAAAGCATAAATAGTAGTTGAGTCAACATGGTAAGAGATTGTCCCAGGCAAAGGAAACAGTTATGCTAAGATGTGTGGGTGAAACAAAAATAGCTACGTTCCAGTTTCTGCAATAGTTTTCCTGCCTGTGGACAGAAACCTAGAAACATGATGAGACATGCTTCTTGGGGCCCCATGAATTCTTTCTGTTATCCTCATCCTTTGTCAAATTCTAGATAACACCCTATTTTGATTGTCAGTGACTTGAACTTTTTAGTTATAGACATCTGCCTTTAAGGGATATGTGGCATGATTTTATATCAACATTTTAAATTGTAAACCAAAGGAAGAAGAATTAGTGAAAGAGTCCAAAAGATAGGTATGGGGAGGTATTACATACTCCCAAAGAGGGGAGGGTTTTGATTCAATAGGGTTAATGTACATCATCACACAATTTAGCAGGAAATTCACTGAGAGATAACAGTTACTGACTTGGACATATTCTCCTGAAGCTGGTTTGGTGGGGGTTCTCTTGCTAGTTTGCTAAGAGTGCAAGCTGTGGAGCCAAAAAGACTAACTGTTCCTCTTCTATCTGAGCTCCACCTTAGGTGGTACCTTTTTTTGTCTCAGGTTTCTAGATCTGTAAAAATAAATCATAGTAGTCCCTGCCTCACAGGGTGCTGAGAGAGTCAGTGTATATAAAGCACTTACAAAAGTGCATGATCCATAGAAAATGCTCAATAATGGCATTAAGGTCCGGGCTGGGTGTGGTAGCGCATGCCTCTAATCCCAGTACTTGAGAGGCTGAGACAGAAGGATCATAGGTTTGAGACCAGCCTCAGCAAATTAGTGAGAATCTTAGCAACCTAGTGAGACGAGACCTTGTTTCAGATTTTTTTTTTCTTTTGTTTGTTTGTATGTACTAGGGATTGAACCAGAGGCATTCTACCTCCAAGCTACATCCCAGCCCTATTATAATTTTTATTTTGAAACCGGGTCTTGCCAAGTTGCTGAGGGTCTAAGTTGCTGAAACTGGCCTCGAAACTGTGATCCTCCTATCTCAGCCTCCCAAATACTGAGATTTTAGGTGTGTACCACCATGCCTGGCTAGTAAGACCCTATTTCAAAACAAAAATTAAAAAGAGCTGGTAGGCCAGGTGTGGTGGCACATACTTGTAATCCCTGTACTTGGGAGGCTGAGAGAGAAGGATCACAGGTTCGTGGCCAGCCTAGCAACTTGTGAGGCCCTCCACAACTTAGTGAGACCCTGTTCCAAAATAAAGAATAAAATAGAACTGGGGTTATAGCTCAGTGGTAGCATGCCCCTCAGTTCAATCCTCAGTGCCAGAAATAATAATAATAATAATAATAATAATAATAATAATAATAATAATTAAAAGAGCTGGCAGGAGAAATACTCCTGGGTTCAATTCCCAGCACCATAAAGTCCCACAAATCTTCTGAAATATTCAGGACTTGTACCAGATTCTTTTGAAAGTGAAAATGGGTTTAGATGGTTCTTCTGTTTAAGTTGGTTTGGTTGCTCCTTATCACCTACAGAATGAAAAAACAGACTCTTCACCACAGCATATGGTGACTTTAATGGTTGTGTCGCAGCCCACCGAAGCTGTTGCATCATTTATAATTACCATTCCTTCTACTGCTGCTTGTGTCAGCCTCTTTCAAAGCGAGGCTCACCCATTCTAGTAGTTCCTGGCCATCTTGCCTGAATACCAGACCTCTGCACCTCCTCCAAATGAAGCTGTCCTGTCCTCCTGTCCCTTGGCTAGCGAAGACCTCTTGTTCTAGTGTACTATCTCTGTGTCCTGCTCCTTTTTTGTAACAGAGGCATGGCTGGTTCTTCCCCTTCTCCGAGTGTGGTCCCTTCTCCTTGGTCATCAAAGGTTCATGCATGAATAACAAAGCTGCAAAGCTGACTTTCCTCACTGTACACACGAGTAAGCAGAGAGATGAAGTCATTTGTCTGTACTCACAAACTGAGCAAGAGACTGGAAACTTGAACTTGGGTCTTGACATCCACTACTTTTGTTTCATTGAGATGAGAAATAACAACAGGCATAAATCTGTTAGGTTTTGAATTTTTGTGTAGATATAAGAAAAAATGCTGTTTCCAAAGCCATTGTTGTCATCTAGTCTCTTCTTTGCCTCATCAATGTGTCTTTTTAAGGAATGTGTTAAGAGCAGTCCTTCCTGGAAAGTGGAATTGTGACTGCCTTTTATTTTCATCTTTTTGGTTATTTTCTAGATTTTTTTTTACACTGAGTATATATTTGTGTTCTAATCAAGTTAAGAGAAAGGAAGCTCAGATGTCTATTTAACATAATAGAAAATCAATTAAGCTAATTTTGATTCTAGGGGCAATTTAAGAAGTTGTTTTGCATCCCTGAAAGTCCTTTGCCTCTTCATATCTATGCACTGTGAAATAGGCCTAATTGTCTATGAATCTGAGGAGCTTGTATCAGAGCCTATTTTTACTTGACTGTACTAGGTGAGCTACACCAATGATCAATGAAATCAGAAATGCTCTATTAGTCATGTGTATTCTTAAGGAACAGGCAATAAATTTCAGTTAGTGTGGAAATAGATAACATTCTCTTAGAAAAAATGGCCACATTTCTCATACATTTGCATTTTACCCATACCAGATCTAGTCAGGATTCCACTAAGGGCACTTAAATTATCACACAACTTGATTTTCTTCTCTACTTTGGTGCAATATCCTCACTTTGCATTCGTTTTGCAATCCGGGATCATTATCCCAGCTCAGTGAGAATCAATTTCTCATAGTTGATTGTCTGAATCACTGCCAGTCCCAGTCACATTTTCTACATCATTTACCAGAAAGTGTAGATTTTTAAGAAGTTGGAACAATTATGCAGGTAACCCATAGCCTGGATATGCCCCCCCAAATGTGCTCCAGAGCAGGCCCCATCCCTGGAGCTCACAGTCCTTTGCAAATTAAAGGACAGTGTGACTGACCTGTAGATCAAAGGCGTCCCCCTCCCAATTCTACAGGAATCTCTTTTGACATGAAAGAACCTTGAAAGTGCTCCTTTCTCTTTCACAAGAGGAGTTCATCTTTGGAGAGGGGCCTCTATTGTGTCCTTTTTAGCAAATAATTACATCTTTAATGTCTGTGGAGATAATGAAGAAAGCCATTTCAGGGTATGTTATATGAGATTTCAGAGCATGTTTAAGGAGAAAGTTCTATGACTTTTCATTTCAATCCTTTGCTCTCAAAATATGCATACTTAGATAAATTATAACAGCTCTTCTGTTCTTTTCATTAATGGCGATTGCTTGTTCATGCTTGAGCACGAGAGAAAGCTTGATTTAAAATCCAAATCCCATTGACGTGTTCCTATGCCACTAACATTTTTAAAAGTAAATTGAGTAGAAAATTAAGTTTTGGCATAGGATGCAAATTCCTGTAATGTATCTGGCCTTCGTTTAATCATTTATGAGTTATCACTGCAAGATATTTATATAGATTAGATACCACAGAGATCTAAGGAACTATATTTATTTGATCCTAATTAATATTTGGCCTTAAATAGATAATCACACCACTTTCCAATTTCCTAATGCTAAGCAATTAAACAGCTAGCAGCTGTTGGCCAGAAAAATATTAGAGTTTGCCAAGATACATGTAAGTTTTCACTATATTTGGACTATATTAGTATAGATTTGAAGATATGTTGAAATTCATATACCTTACAATTGTATGTTATAGGTTATTATTGAACAATTATTTGTTTAATAGTCTTAAATCTGTGCTAAAGTATCACAGTTGTATAGTGTATGTCTTCACATAGTATATGAAGAAGACATCAAGTAAAAATATTTTGTGACTATCTGTATCAATATGTTTCATATTTACATAAGAATAAATATAATAAAAATTAGGTTAGTGAGGGTTTCCATTTTTTTCTTCTTTTTATGTTTGTGTATGTGTGTGTGGGGTACTGAATCCAGGGGCATTCAACCTCTGAGCTATGCCCTAGACCTATTTATTTTATTTTATTTTATTTTTATTTTTACTTTATTTTTTACTTTGAAACAGGGTCCCACTCTATTGCGGAGGGGAGGGCCTTGCTAAGTTGCTGAGGCTGGCCACAAACCTGTGATCCTCCTGTGTCAGCCTCCTGAGTACTAAGATTATAAACATGTGCCACCTTGCCTGGCTTCCATTTTCTTAATTAGAATATTTCTAAACTGTTATGGCTTTTTTCTCTTTTCAAAATAAAGTTCCCAAATAAGCTCTTACAATGTTAAATCATGAAGAAAACATTAAATATAGTATATAATCTAGACTAGTAGTTACTTAATTTCCAAATTAACAGAATTACATAGAGGGTTTACTGAAAAGAAACGATTGCTAGGTCTGGTTTCTAGAGTTTCTGATTTAGTAAATACGAGGTGGAAATCACACATTTAGTATCTAACAAACTCTCAGGCAATCCTGATGCTGCCGATCTGAGGAATCCTTGTATTGCAGTATCTAGAATTTAGATCAGTCTCAGCTGATGTTGCCTTAATTTGTGAAATGAATGACTGATGCAGTAAAGAAGAGAAAACACATGTGTGAATGTGTTTATACATATGAAAGGGCTTTAGCTTCTTGTATGAAGTATATTGAAGAAGTAGTACATTGTTTTTGTATAATTATTATATATAATTTTGTATAATATAATTTAAAATGTTATTTGGAGAACCTGCTCTCAGCATCAGTAGAGAAGAAGTTTTCAAACAGTTGTAATGCAAATTGCTTATTTTCCCCATTTGTGTAGAACCTCTTTACCTATATTGGGATATTCATGGCCTAGGAAGGCCCAGTAGGAACCAAGTCTCTCATTAGTGAGTCTGGCTGCAAGCTATCTTTACGTGCATTACCATTGCCATATTTATCCCTAGCAATTTTCAAGGAATTTTCTTTATCATAACCTTTTCAAAAATTACTTTTTATTTCCTTGACTCCAAAAGATTCTGAGTCCTACTACTATCAAGATTGTATTTTCCATTCCTGCATTTTTAAGTTTCTAAAACCTAATAATAGAGATCTCATAAAACTCTATTTTATTGATAATTTCCTTTAGCATGTTCATTATTGGTAATATAATTTAGTGGTTTACAGTTTACAAACTTTTAAAATAGAACAGAAGTGTTTTAGAGTTTTATTCTAAAATAGAATAGAGGTGTTTCTGGATTTTTTTTGTAGTAAAGGTTGTTAGTCATTCTTTTGTGCAAGAGACAGTTGGAGTTAAGTAACTCATATAATCACCACTTTTCAAGTCAATAATGTCAGCTCCATAAGACAAATGATTTTATTGCTACACATAAAACTTAGTTTTCCATCACTGAGCTGTATTTTTTTTCCCGGGAATTTAGTCTCTAAGCCTAAGGGATATATTTGAAAATTTCAATAGTTGTCCATAAAAAATTGTCACTTCCCATTACTTTAGCAGAGGACTTGTTTGAAAATCTTGCAATGAATATGAGAGTCTGAATTATATCATAATAATTTAATCTGTAATTCATTCAACACATCTTAATTTGGCACTTCTATCTGCCAGCAGGAAAAAAAAAAAAAAGAAAAACACGGTTCCCCTCATAAAGCTTGAATTCTAAAATATTTCTGGGAAAAGGAAGTGATTCACTGTGACTTGTTAAGCTTTGCTGCAGAAAGCTGCCATCCGGTTCATGAATGCTGAGTACAGTCATTTTAGACTACTACTCTCTGGCTGTATTCCAGAATTACAGGGATTAAAGTCATTGCTTTAAGTAACAACTCTAAAAATTCTCAGGCCAAGCCTTTTTTTTTTTGCGGTACTGGAGATTGAACTCAGGGGCATTCTACCTCCAAGCTACACCTCCAGCCCTATTTTTTATTCTTTATTTTGAAACAGGGTCTCACTAAGTTTTGGAGTGCCTCACTAGGTAGCTGAGGCTGGCCATGAACCTGGATCCTCTGGTCTCAGCCTCCCAAATGCTGGGATTACAAGTATGCTCCACCACACCCGGCTGCAAGCCATTTTCTTAAACAGCATTTGTTGATACATTTTCAAAGTTGAAAGTTCTGTAAATTCACCTTTTTTAAAAAATCCCCTTGGACTCAATTTTCTCCATTGGCTTAAGGAGGATTCACAATATACCTCCAGGTCATATGAAAAACCCTCTTCCAGCCATACCTAGTAATGACTCAATCCTTGTGGAGAATCCTAAAAGTCTACTAAACTCACCCTACTTCTCAATACTGTGCAATCTGCCATGCCTACTCTTTTGTATTTTGTACTTTTTCCCATCCACACCCTGGAGGTAATGAGATAAGCATTACATCTTAATGCATGTCCAGTGCAGGGAGGAAGCATTCTCTCTGCCTTCTCAGCTATGGGATACCCTTTCTGGTTCAAAGACAACCTTTCCTCCAGTACCCTGAGAAGAATGCTGAAGTTAGTGACAGGAAAATTTCCAGTTTGTAAGAAGTAGCTTGTCATTTTTGTCAAATTATTATTGTGAAGCATAGCCAAATACCTTCCTTCCCAGAAGGCTTCAGAAGGCACCATTATTATTATGACATTTCCTTTACTCATTGCTAACTCTGCACCACACCCACCCTGTACATAGTTTTAGATGTTGGCCAGGTTGTCCGTGAGAGAGAAGCCTGAGAAATACTCATGCTCTGATCTGGTATGGATGGGGAGAAACTGGTGAGCACTCCTGACATTGAGTCAAGAATTTCCTTTCCAACAAGAAAAATAGAAGAACCTAGTAGTTGCCTATAATATGTAGGAAACTTCCCAGTAGAGCCACTGACCATGAAGAGGACCCTTACACCTTTCCAGATTTTCCAATATATGTTAGCCTCAGATATGTGAGCCCTTTTTGGACCATCAGGGCTACCCGATTGGATGTGATGAGAATGAACAGAAATCTGAGAGGAATTTCAAAGCTTCCCTCATAAGAACCTGGGGAATTAGCAACTATTTATCTCCTACGTTAATAGCATTTATTAGTACATTTTCAAAGTTGAAAGTTTTGTCAATTCTCAGCAACTTAACAAGATACTCAGCAACTTAGTGAGACCCTGTTTCAAAATAAAAAGACGGAGGGGCTGGCATGTATCTCAGAGGTAGAGCGCCCCTGGGTTCAATATCTAGTACAAAAACAAAAGAACATTTTGTCAATTCATTTAAAAAGATATCCTTTGAAATGGCATAGTGCTGCACACCTGTAATCTTAGTAGTTAGGAGGCTGAGACAGGAAGATCATAGGTTTGAAGCCAGTATGTAACTTAGTGAGACCCTGTTTCAAAAATTAAAAGAAAGCTGGGCATTGAGGTACATGCCTATAATCTCAGTACTTGAGATGCTGACACAGGAGGATCACAGGTTCAAAGACAGCCCTGACAATGTAGCAAGACCCTCGTGAAATCCTATTTTCAAAACAAAATAAAATAAAATAGGGCTCAGGATGTGGTTCATAGGTAGAGTGCCTCTGGGTTCAATCCCTAGTAACTAACACACACACACACACACACACACACACACACACACACAATAAAATAAAAATAAAAATAAAAGAATAAAAAGGTGCTGAGGGTGTAGCTCAGAGGTATAAGTCCCTGATTTCAATCCCCAGTAACACACACACACACACACACACACACACACACACACACACACACATCAATTTTTTCCATTGGCTTAGAAGGATTCATAATATATCTCCAGGTAATCCCTAATCAAACCATGCCTTGTTGTGATTAAAAACAGATACCATAGCTCTTATTCCATTTCATGGGGGAAAGACAGCTCATAATGGAGGAGAGGGCCCCTAGATATCCAATAAATAATTCTTATAATGGATTGTAAAACAACTAAATAGGAACCTTGAGTTCAAACCAATATAAATGAAGAATTGAGAAAGTTAAATTTGATGAGGAATGAGGTAGTGACATCTTTTCAAAGTACCTCCCCACAGAATACTTTCTAATTATGAAGAGAACATAACATTACAGTGGAAGGGGCATGACAGACTCCACTTTGATCAAGCGATCAAAGTAGACAAAAGCAGCACTGGTCTACATAGAACTCCCTTGCCACTGAATAAGACACAAACAGAAGAAAAGAGCATCATTTTTGTGACATTCCTAATAAAAATGCATACCCCAAATCCAATCACGAGGACACATCAAACAAATAGGAGAGATTTTATTTAAAATAAGTGTAGACTTCAGAGTGTGAACATCGTAAAGTCAAGAAAAGTTAGAGAAACTGTTTCAGATTAAGAGACTAAGGAGATATGACAATGAAAGGCACCACCTGTTTCCATAGAGAATCTTTTTGCCATAAAGGACATTATTGAGATATGTTGGCAGTATCTAAACAAGGCAGAGGGACCTGAAGGTACTAATGTGTCATTGTTGATTTCTCTATTCTGATGACTGTATTATGCTCACATTGAAAAATATCCTTGTACGTAAGAAGTGCAAGCTGACATATTCTGTATCAGGGAGTATTGGCACCGTCCTCTTAAATGGTTACAAAAGAATAGTGTTCTGTACTTGAACCTTCTATAAGTTTAAAATTATTTCAAAAGAAAAAACCCATATAGAGCCGGGCGTGGTGGCGCACGCTTGTAATCCCAGCATTCGGGAGGCTGAGACCGGAGGATCCGGGTTCACGGCCAGCCTCAGCTACCTAGTGAGGCACTCCGCAACTTAGTGAGACTCGGTTTCAAAATAAAGAATAAAAAAAATAGGGCTGGGGGTATAGCTTGGAGGTAGAATGCCCCTGAGTTCAATCCCCAGTACCGCAAAAAAAAAAAAAAAAAAAAAAAAAAAAACATATATAACTACAAGTTAATGGATTTGCTTTTTAAAAGAATAGAAGTTGAGAAACATTAAAATGGAGCCCTTAAATATTTTACTTCATAATCATATGTGTTGATCTGTTATATTGACAATGGACACAAATTTTAATTGCTTAATAAAAAAGAAAGAGCAAGATATATCTTGGAAATTACACATATGTGCTGACTGAAGCAGAAACAGGATTATGCTAGTTTCAACTATTGAATTATCTTCAAGTTTTAATTGAAAAAGCAAAGATAATTCACTTGATAATTCTACATTGAGATTAAAGATTTTTCCATCGATTTTTTTTATTAGAATGCAATACCAAGGGTCTGAGAAAATATCATTTAATATGAGCTTCTCTTTATGTCTACCAGGGGCTCTGACTAAAATACGTGGAAGTGAGATGGTGCATTAAGAATTTGTTTTGTAGCACTTTAAGACTTTGTTACTAATCCTCTATTAGAATTTTTTTTTTTTTTTGTGAGGCAAAATCCAGGCTAAATTAAATAGATGTCATGGCAGTATTGTCCTTTTGGATTCGAAATACATGTTTCCTTTTAATGTGCATACTGAAATTTATTAATATGACAAACTGGGGCACATGAAATGCAGTTTCACGCTCCATTGAACTGAATTCTCTATAGCTATTGAGAAATGTTTGGAGAGCTTTAGTGGATTTTTCCATTTTATTGACCACATTTCCCCTTACATTTGTGAAATGCACTGTGCTGTATGTTTTTGTGATTCTGAAAATGTGAATTCATTTATCTGCCTGCTTCAGAGAGCACTCCTGAGAACTAAGAGAAAGGATAATGCTAATGAGTGCAATGACAATAGTAATTACAGGTGTTACTCAACTTACTCATTCAACCCTCATCTCTGTGGCCACAACAGTTGAAAGAACAGATAAGGTATGAACCTTGATGGAGCTCCCATTCTATTAGGGAAGGACAAAACCATGAAAACAGATAGATAATTGCAGAGCATGACAAGTATTGTGAAAAGAATAAACGCAGTGACTCCAGACAGTGGTTTGACAGGGATGAAGAGGACCTTCCAGAAGGGACACATTTAACCTGAGCTATGCAAAAGAAAAAAGCCGTGTGCCTGAGGAAGAGAAAGGGCGGAGTGTTCCCAGCCCTTGCTAGTGCCTTGCCTGGCATTATCTCATTTAAGCCTCACAGGAATCCAGGGAGGTTGATCCTAATTATGACCTGTTTATTTTAGGTGGTTCTACTGAGGAACAGAGAGGTGAAGAGACTTACCCAAGATTCATCAGCTGATTAGTTATGGGGACAGGGTCCCCAACCAGGAAGCCTGAAACCAGAATTCACACTTTTAACATTTTACTGTGCTACTTTCCAAAGAAAGCACCTTGAAAACATGACTTGCTGTTGTTTCGATGATGACAAAGTTGCAGCCATTTTTAATAGCATAGATCTCCCTATTTTATTCCATAAGGAATGCTGTGAACTGCCAAGAATATAGAGCAATTGGGGAACACTTGGAAGAAAGTCATCTTGTTGGTAGAATCTTCACATATGAGGGACTGTGAAAATGATAAGGCTTAGGAAACCACAGTGTCAGCACTTACCTGGTTACAGGGCTATTGTTTGGGAGAATAACTAAACATTTTGTATGGAAAAATAGCTAAACAACAACATAAAAATGTAAAAGCTACAATAAATTTACTTTGCTAGAGGAAATAATTTCCTAACATTAGAAAATCCAACTGGGGATAAAGTCTGCTGGGGGAAATAAAGAGACTCCAGCATCCAAGGTATTTAGACCAATGCAGTAAAACCTGTTAAGTGTGTTGTCCAGAGGGATCAGACAATGATGGGACCTGGGGTACGGTTCCCCAATTCTGAGATTCTATGATGGATAAGCTATAGTCAGAAACCACAAAAGTAAACTTATTTAACTTGATAGAAAATGGAATCGAAATCTGATGCCAGACAAAATGAAAGGGCAGTGTGAGATCCCAAATAGTAGAGTTGCAATTAAATGCCAAAGTCCCATTGTCTTGTTAGATAATCAGTGGAACCAGTGGGCTGTCTCCAGTAGGAAAGCAAGAGTGACCCTGTGGCCCTGCCTTAGTGAACATGCAACTTTTACTTCTCAAAGCAATCCTTAATAGTTGAATGTGGTGGTGCACACCTGTTGTCCTCGGTGCTAGGGAGACTTCAATGGGAGGGTCGCTTGGGCCTAGGAGTTTCAGACCAGCCTAGGAAATATATAAAATTTAAGACAAAACCAATCTTACCTGCAGGGAATTGATGATATATATGTTTTCTAGACTGTTTGTAATTCTCATTGCATTGATCAGTTTATCTATATGCTTTCTTCTTCTAGACCCTAGACTCACTGAAGGAAAACTGCTAATAGCAGATCCCTGCAGATCCAGAGAATACAATTAGAATGTCAAATAAAATTGAATTTAGATAAATAACCCAATTGTATCCAACATTCATGTTCTACTTCTGTATCAAGGTCCTAGACATGTACTCTTTGGACATGATATTAGAAGAATTTTTCATAAAATATATCTTTGGTTTAGAAGATTACCAGCTCAAAGTGACATAGAACAAGGCATGATGAATTATGATTGAATTAGGTTTTAGATCTGAAAGATTCTTATATTTGGGTTCTAGAGTTCTAGTTTATGAAAACAGCAAAGTAGTTGAAAATAAATTTTTTATGCCAGGCACAAATAGAGACACAGCCTATGGTCAACTTTTTGAAACTCCCAAAATTTTAGTTATACACAAACACACACACACACACACACACACACACACACACACACACACACACACATACACACACACACACATTTTTTTAACAAAGCATTGGCATGTCTTCTTGGGGTTGCGATAGCTCTAAACTCATACTACTTAGCATTATAGCACTGAAGAAAAAAATCTTTTGTTGGCAATACTTTTTAGTATTACTATGTGACTAATAAAAGTTTTATTTTAAGCACTGAAGTGATTTATGTAAAGAATTTTCCTAGGATGACTCGGTTTTGAACACCTTTTAGCAATGTGGTGTTTGACCCATATAAAAACATAATTATTGCATTAACTAAACAGAGAAAACAGAAATTTGCTCTCTGCCAGAGCACTGTTGACTTCTACCTTGATCTTAACTTGACCAATTCTGTCTTGATTAGTTAAAAACAGGGTCAACTGGGCCTCCCAGTCTTTCAGAGATTTTTGGATTCATTGGCTCAAGTTGGCCTGCCTCTCCACCGGAAAAGTCCTGAGCCCTCCTAGAATTCTGCAGCTTCTCAGGGGCTTCACTCCTCAGCACCTGCTTCATATACTGTGCTCCAGCTGCCTGACAAGCCATCGCTGTGCAGTTATGCAGAGACAGGGAACCTGCTCATTCCAAAAGCAGGGTCTACTGAAGTCTCTTGTTCCCGAATAGGCAGCTAAGGAATCTTCCACTAGGCAGTGTGTCTTGACTTCCACACTGAAGCCATGCAAGCCTATCATTGTTACAGCTTCTTGCTAATGACTACTAACATTTTACTTCTAAGTCTTTCTTTTAGCTGTTTTATGTATACTTTAAAGATTAGAGATGCAGGCTAGTTTGATGGACTTTTGTGATCTGTTTGCAAAATAAACTCATGACCAGCTTATTTTAATTGCTTTATAAGTTGCTATGTGTCAGTAAAACACTTAGATTTAAACATCATCATTCAGAAATACGAAGTAAGTGAAAGGGCAGTGTTCAGTGTACAGGCTTCTATTCTTATAGGAGTTTCTTTCTTCTTTTTTTTAATTTTTATTTGTTTATTTTTGCGTGGGTGGTAATAGGGATTGAACTCAGAGGCATTCTACCTCTGATCTACACCCCTAACCCTATTTTATTTTTTATTTTGAAGCAAGGTGTCACAAGGTTACTAAAGTTGCTGAGGCTGGTCTTGAACCTAAAGTTCACCTGTATCAGTCTTTATAGGAGTTCCTTGAGTAAGACTAATGAAAAATAAGTAGAGGTACAGAAAACAGAATGACTGACAACATAGAAGTAAGCCATTTAAAGTCACATAAAAAAACTATAACTCATGAAGTCAACTTTAGGATTTTTAGATAATTTTTTTATCTTTAAATAGAAGTATGATTTAATAATCACTTGGACAATTTTTATTTTCTAATATTAGGTCTTTAGGTAATTTTTTCTCATCCTCTATTTCTTTTATATTTCATAGATTCTTTTAGTTCTCATTGGACTGCTTATTATAAATTGCTCATGATGAAATAAATTTGAGGTGTCATAATTTCCTCCAAATGTTATCCATATAAATGTTTGTCTATAGAACTTTCCCCATGGTTTGAAAAGACTACAGTACAGTAACTCTCCAAACAATAATCATAGCTTTGTGGTGAAAACATTCAAAAAATTTTTTTTCAGCTATTTGTTTACAGTAAGTTATCACTTATCTGTAATGACCCTACTGTGCAATAGAACACTAGAACTTCTTACTCCTATCTCACTAAATCTTGCCATTTGTAACTATGGGTGGACCTGGAGGACATTCTGTTAAGTGAAATAAACCAGATACAGAAAGACAAATGCCTCATGATCTCAATAGAGGTTGAGAGTAGAGTAGTAGAATAGTAGAATAGAGGTTGGGAAAAGTTTGTTTGGTCAGTGGGCCTTTTTTCTTTTTCCATACTTGGGATTGAACCCAGGGACATTCTACCTCCAAGCTACACCCTCAGACTAATTTTACTTTTTATTTTGAAACAGAGTCTTTCTAGGTTGCTGAGAGTTTTTCTAAATTGCTGAGGCTGTCTTTAAACCTGTCGTCTTTTTATCTCAGCCTCCTGGGAGTACACGCATGTGCCACCATGCCCAGTGAATTATTCTCTATGTCAATCTTTATTGCCATTTTTCAAACAAAGAAAGTCAGATGAAAATTATCTTTTCTCATGTGCAGAATCATCAAGCTAAAATTAAAATTTTTATATCCTTTTTGTCCTTTGAAGCCAGCCAATGTGCTGTGAAAGGGGCTTGGAAGAGTACTGCTGGTCTGGCCACCCTGAGCCGAGAATTGACCCAAGGACTTGCTCAGGTCAGCCTTTTTATGCCACTCCTAGTGGCATCAAGGACAACTGGATGTTGATAAAAGAAAACTTTGGCTCTTCCCCTCCTCCTCTGTACCTCCACACCTAAAGCATGGTTATAGCATGGCCATGGAGGATGACAGGGGACCTAAAACCAGTTCTCTGGGGAATAGATGTTGTTCTGTCTGGCCTGGGGTACTAGCATCCTTTCCCCAATCCCAGAGTAACCACAGTGATTACCCACCACCTCCCCCTTCCCAACTCTCTAGCCTAGTCAACTCCCCAGTCGAGAATCTTTCCCTAAATAATGCTCAGTCTACCTCTTCTTTCTTTGCTTCCTTCTCTGCTCTAGTTTAGATTCATATTGCTCTTTGCCTAACCTATTCCTGAAACACCAGGGAGTAGGAGTTTGGAGGCCACTTTGTAATTCTACTTACTGCGTAAGTAAAGAAGGACTGTAGAAGGAGCAAAAGACAAAAGACGAAGCTGTGGACCAGTCAGAAAACACTGCAGAGGAGTAAGCCAGTGCTCCTGAAAATTGTTTGTGTAAGAATCTCCTAGGGACTGTGTTAACATGGGGATTCTGACTTTATAAGACTATGATGGCCCTGACTCCCCTGACAATCTCCTGTGTGCTGATGATATCTTTTGTGGCATAGTCAGTAGGCAAGTCATGACAATGGCTTGGAGTCAGGCACTAAGGTAGAGGTCAGAAATTGTTCCCTTTGGGATAGATTTTGCAGGCTTAATGAAAGTGAAACTGAGGCCTCCAGATGATTTTTTAAATACAGAGGATGGCAAATACTGTAGGAGGATCTAGTTTCAGAGGAGAAACCCAGAGTTCCATTTTTGATATGCTAAGTGTGAGATACCATTCAGAACCCAAGTGAGAAGTATCATGAGATGTAATGAAAAAGAAAAGGCCTCTTATGTCCTGTGTAGCGTCATCAAGCACTTGAAATTTCATGTTCCTGTGCATCACAACTATTGCGGCTCTTCCAAAGTGCACTTGGAATTCGTTGTACTGTGCTTAAAAATGTGAGCAATGAAAAGACCATATTGATTCATGCTGCAGTTTTCCTCTGTGTTTGTCTTCCACTGACATTGGTAAAAAAAAAAAAAAAGAAGTATTTTCTTGTTCCTGTGCCAAAGTTCCTTAGAAGCAAAATCAATATATCATTACTCAAATCATTAAAACTATTCCTAGAAGCCAAAATATGCATCACTGTGCATATTTGAAGCACATTGTACTCAAACACTCTAGGAATAGAGCCAGACTTCAAAATAAAATCAGTTTTTACCACCTATTGATTCTAGTAAATACCTCACTATGAGATATAGTGACTTATTTCTCTCTAACTACACAGTCAGTCTCATGGTGTGGCTAATTATTATTTCTTTCCTGGGCTTCAGTTATGCAAATTAGCTTTGTCAC
Source organism: Graphiurus murinus (assembly GCA_004027655.1). Classification (NCBI taxonomy): domain Eukaryota; kingdom Metazoa; phylum Chordata; class Mammalia; order Rodentia; family Gliridae; genus Graphiurus; species Graphiurus murinus. Next base: position 71,788 of record PVLC010001102.1, on the reverse strand, counting down.
ATTATGAGAGATGGCCATTAGATTCATTAGCTTGAACTTGAGTTGGAGTTAGTCCTCTTTGCCTCCCTTATCACAAAAAGATGGTGTAGACTAGCGTCCTGTAGAAGATATGTTTACTTACTATTTCCATAAACCGCAATCATGTAAAATCTTGGCCTTATACCATACTTAATTTTCTAAAAGAAAAGCATTCAAAAGTATATGTGCCAAAAACTAGGCTACTATTTTATTTCTAATGATGGCTACAGAAATGGAAGAGTTTAGGACTTGAACTCAGTATTTCAGATGTTTTTAATAGGACATTAAATAAAACACCTAGTAATGCTGTTAGGCACTAAGATGACATCAGGTGAAATAAGGTTACATCAATGTCCTGTGGTTTTGGGTAAGAGTAAAATAAAGGCAACTAGAGCCTTTATTTTGATACTGAGGATTGCTTATTCTGGGGAACAGAGAAAATTCATTGTCAACAAAGATCTTTATAAGAAGCCCTGTTTAGTCTTTCTTGTGGTTATACAATAAAACTTGGTAAGTATTATGACCAGAAACAAAAGGAGTGAGGAAGATAGTTCAAGGACATGCTGATGGTTATGTTTTTATACATACAGCCTGAATGGATGGAAATCAGACCAATTCATTTGATGGCAAGGGAAACAGTAGGTCTTGAAGGGGACCACTCCCCTGGAGATTGCTAAAGAAGTCAGAACTTCATTCCTGTCTGCTGGGTTTCCTTCACTCTGGAATTCTGGGCTGGGGCTGACTGCCTTGTATGACAACTAAGCTTGCTATTTATCTCAAAGAATGTGATGGCTGAATGAAACCATTGTTAAACCCTAAATTTGGCATGGTTGTTCTATAGGCCTCTATTTATAGTGCTTCATTTTAAAATCCAGACTCTAAGGCATAATTATATTATGAATTAGTTCTGAGACATCTCTATAATCATACCTATTTTTGTGTAATGTATTATGTACTTTATAACATAAAATTTAGTTTTTGCATGGAAATTTAAGAAACTAACTTTCATACTCTTTCCTATCCCTAGGAGCACTGAATCAAAAAAATTGGGGAAAAAAATATCCAACATGTAATAGCCCCAAACAATCTCCCATCAACATTGATGAAGATCTTACACAAGTAAATGTGAATCTTAAGAAACTGAAATTTCAGGGTTGGGATAAAACCTCTTTGGAAAACACATTCATTCATAACACTGGAAAAACAGGTACAGTGTTTGAATTCTATTTGCCTTTGATTCAGACCCAGAATATGTTTAGACTAGTCTCATTTCATTTGCCTTTGAGTAATGTGCTATGTACTGAATGATGCTATCAGTAGAAGCTAAATGGAGCAAAGAAAATTAGAAAGCATTTTGAACATTTGTACAAAAAATAATAATAAAACCACCAATGTTATCATGTCATGTTTTCCAGTGTGATATTAATGATCCTGCAACTTGAAGATGTGATAAAGATAAGATGATGTAATTGTGGGTGATGTAACTTACTACCCCATCACCACACAGTCATTTGGTCAGTCAAGATTTCCATATCATGGGCAATGTGCTTTTGACCTTTGCTGCTCACTCAGCCTCATGCTATACTCAATATTTAGATATGAAAAAAAAATCAATCAGCTATAATGGAAACTTAAGAAATCACTAGCTCTCAAAGAAAGTTTAAAATTGTAAACCATCCTTAGGAAGCACTCATAAGTGCCCCTCCCTCTTTGGTGCTTGGGATTAAACTCAAGGGCATTCTACCTCTCGGCTACACCTCCAACCCTATTTTATTTTTTATTTAGAAACAGACTCTCACTTAAGGGTCTTGTTAGCTTGCTGAGGCTAGCCTGGAACCTAAAATCATCCTCTCTCAACCTCCTAAGTCCTGGGATTACAAGTGTGTGCCACAAGTCCAGGTTACGTGCTTTTTGTTGAGACTGTGTTTTCTTAAAACATATGTAAAATGTAATACCTTAAAAAATTTTTTAAAGAATTTTCAGTAAGCAATATATGGGCAAAATTTTCAGAAAGTGACATCTTCTTTTTTGATCATGTGTTTCAAAAGAAATTGTATATCATGAAGTTATGTAAAAACAAATCTACACATTTGACATAAAATAGAAAAATATTTAAAATTACAATAGGTAGATCTGTTGGGGTGGTTTTGTTATTAATAAATCTCATCTCTATTTCTGTGTGTGTGTGTGTGTGTGTGTGTGTGTGTGTGTGTGTATTACTAGGGATTGAATCCAGGGCTTTTTACCTCTGAGCAACATCTGAGCCCTATTTTATTTCTTATTTTGAAGCAGGGTTTTGCTAAGTTGTTGAGGGCCTCACTAAGTTGCTGAGGCTGGCTTTGAACCTGTGATCCTCCTGTCTCAGCCTCCTAAGTAGTAAGAATATAGTTATTCTTCTTAATTTTCTATATTTAAGTAATATAATTATTTAAGTGTAATAATTTAACTTAAAATCTCATAACAGTAGGAACTTTTCTAGATCAGTACTTGGTATGTAATAAATACTGGATAAGTATTTCTTGAATGAATAATTAAGAAAACTAATATATATTATATTCTAAATTAAATAATAAAAGTGTGTTGTCCCTGACCTCAATATTTTCAATACCAGTTTTCATGGGTATTACAAATCTGTAAAGCGTGGACTCTCTGTTTTGTTTTCCTTAGGGCAGAGTGATTAAGCACTTGGTCATTACTGCCATTGCTTGGGTTCACTAATGTACCTTCTAATCACAATATGATCAAGTTATTTACCTTGGCTGTGACTCAATTTCCTTATCTATAAAATAGGATTGTAATGGTATCTACTTCATAGAGTTTGGTGAGAATCTAGTTTCTAATGTATACAAAGCATTCTGAGCAGTGCACATTGTAAGTGATAAGTACACGTCTGCTGCCATTGGTATCATTATCATTACTGTGCATATAATCATCATCATTATTATAATTAATGGATGTGTGTATCCCTAGCTGACTTGCCAATGTGTTGGGTTCAGTCCCTGGTGCCAACAGTGATTTCTGCCTAGTGGAACAGACTGTTTAAATCCAATTGAGAAACATCAAAATCCTACATTAGGCTCTCAACAGAATCATTATTCTCCAGATTGCTCATAAAATATGGTCAGATAATATCCGCTGTGGGACTCATATAGAGAGTTTAGGATTCTGATGGTGGCCACACAGGGTTCAAACATGGGATGGCTGAAACCCCTTTTGATAGGAATGGGCTTCCCACCTCCTTACTACAGCCTAAGATACAGATTCTGGAGCCTGGGATGATGGCTGGCCAGAGAAGCAGATGAAACAAAAACAACATCCTGATGAGAAGCAGGCTGACAGTGAGAAAGTGGGAGACTTCCAAGAGAGGGCTTTTCTCCTTTCTGCCCTCTCTTCCCTCTCCCTTTCCTTTGTCCCTAATCACCATCAAATACCTCAAGGAAGCAGAGCTTTGGAGGAATGACAACATCAGGACCCAAACCTGGGCAGGTGACCTGGCTGCCCTCTGCAGTTGGACTATAGTTAACCCTCTTCAGTTGGAGCTATAGTTAACCCTCTTCAGCCTTCTCTGCATTTATAGTGATCAGATACATTAAGTACATGATGCAGGACTATGAAGTTGAGCTTGAAAAATGACCTAATAACTTTTTAAAGTCAGTCAAATAAATAATTTTCTTTATGTACCTTAAACAGAGGGAAATTGAGTTAAAATTTATCATTTTGATATTTAGAAACTCAGATGCAATGTTAATTGTTTTTTGTTGTTTGTTTTAGTGGAAATTAATCTCACTAATGACTACCGTCTCAGTGGAGGACTTTCAGAAATGGTGTTTAAAGCAAGTAAAATAACTTTTCACTGGGGAAAATGCAATATATCATCTGAAGGATCAGAACATAGTTTAGAAGGACAAAAATTTCCACTTGAGGTAATTTGATAATTCCACAATTTCTATTAACTTGAAATTACCATTTCATTTCTGAGTCACTGAGATTTTATTTAGTATATAAGTTGATTATTTTTAACTCATGATTTATCAGTTATAGTTATGATTTTGATTATTTAATTAATATCTGCCTTCATCAGTAGACCAAGCCCTATGAGTGTATGTTCCATCTTTGATTTTCTACTCCTGAGTACCCAGAATGTTACATAGTAGATGATCAATAAATATTCTTTTTAATTTTGTTTTATTGGTTCATTGAAATCATACATTGCTGTGAGGTACAAGCTGGTAGAGGCATACATGCACACAGGTCTCATTTAATCCTTGACCAGTTCTCACCCCTTTTGTTCCCCACTTCTCATGTTCGGTTTAGTAATTGACCTTGATATGTTTGTGAATAGATGAAGAAGGAAAACCTTAGATGAGCAAAGAAGGTGACCTGTCTAAAAGTGATGGGATGGAGGGGGAAACACCCTAATGTACAGGATGTACATTCACAAATATATCAAAGTTGATCAATAAATATTGATGAGTGAATAAATAAAGAAAAAAGGGGGAATTTACCAACATATTGGAGAAGTTTCTGATTTAAATACTTGATTAAAATGAGAAAAGTCTTAAGCTTTAAAAGTGGCAAAATAAATGTAATTATAACAAATGTAATTATAACAAATAATTATAACAAAAAATAAGCATTTTTATACATGTCTGGAGAGAGTCTAAATGGGTTGGTTCTCTGAGAAGTGGTTTGTTTTTATCAAGAACTTTATATGGTTTATTCTCAATATTCACTATTTCATTTTATATCAGTTATGATTTTAGTATGTTCAAAAGTTTATATATAAAGTTTTATTTATAATAATAAAAATGGAAACAAGACTAAGACTATGACATTATGATAGACTATTATCAAGTCATGTAAAAATCATGATCTTGAATGATAGATCAAAAAAAATTTCCTTGTATTAATGCTTTTAAAAGAACAATATAAAATAGCATAACTAGTATTATTTTTCCAATTTTGTAAAAGATGAATAGAGACTGGGAATAGAGTCTGAGGAAAATGGACTAGGTCTGGATTCTGGTTTTACCACTAGCTATATGACATTATTCGAATTGGTCAATTTACCCAAGCTTCCATTTTCCTTTTGTGAAATTGATGGTAGTAGTAGCTGCCTTAGGAATTAAATGAGGCAGTGAATTTATTACTCTTAAAAGAATAATTGAGGGAAACCAAGAAAATGTTAGTGATTTTATCTGGGCAATGGCATTATAAATGTCTCTTATTTTCTCCCTTAAAAGCTTCATTTTCCTAATTACCTATAATGAAGCTTTATTACTTTTATAATTCAAAATAGCTATTAGTAATAAGAAAAAACTAGGGTAATTTATATTGTAAAGGACTAAAAATTCTTTAAAAATACGGGTAAGCACATCCACATATATAAAATAGAATTTGGAGGGTTTATAAATATTTTTAAAACACATATTTATTAAATTTGACTTGTCAAAGAAGTAAAGGTTGACTCCTTAAATAAATTACATCTCACTTCTGAGAGTTTAACTTTCTCACAATATCAGCTATTTAAACAAAGATACACATTTTTAGAAAATGCTATCAAGAGCAAAAGCCTAGAGTAACCAAAATAAATACTACAAAATTTTTGCACTGAACTTCAATTTTTTGTTGTTGTCCACTTGTCTCTCAATAGTATTGTTTGTTGTTTACAACCTACTTTGCATGCAATTGTGCAAGAAGGGACCAGGAAGCACCATGCCTTGTTTATTTGTTTGTTTTTCTTCTTTTTTTTTCTCTCCCACAACCCCCAATCAAGTCTTTTTGGTTCTTCCTGCAAAAGATGTAGGAGGTCAGGAAACAGTTCAAACCACCACTGTTTCTTACATAAATTTTTAAAGATCACTGTAACTGGCCTGTCTTTCCAGTGTTAATCTTTCTCTTTCTGTCTCCATTCCTCCCCCCCCTTAACTGATGTACCTCAATGACTTCCCGATGCCTTCAACCTCAACCTGCTGGACCTCACAGTCCTCCCTGGTGTGGTCCCTGACTACTTCTCCAGTCTCATCTCACCTGCTTTTACTGCTGGCTAAAGCTGCTTACCCTTCAGGATAGTCAGTGTATAAATCATTCCTCTGAAAAGGCTTTGTCAACCCACCCATGACTGGAGCCACCGCCATCCTCTGCTTCACACTCTGTTTCTCCATCAGAGAACCAACTACCTTTGAATGTTCTCAGAGGCCTTATATCATCATTTACATTATGCTTTCACCTAGCCAAGTTATCTGAATTCCAAGCCCACAACCCAAGGAGCACCAAATTATAAATGGGAATAGAGGCTGCTTCAGACAGCTATTTGGACTGAAGTAGAAATTAACAATTTACCATAGGAGAGGAGAATTAAAATAGGAAATTTTAAATGCTGGGTATTTTTTTAGACAGAAGCAGAGAATCCTAGATAATTTCAGTATTAGTAGTGCTCAGTATAACAGTATTCAAAATGTCAACTCTGGACCATCAGGAAAGACATGTACACTCAAAAATGGATCCCATATTTGAAAGGTTCCTAGCAAAATAGTTAAAAATAGCTTTTGATAATTTCTAATTTTTTAAATAATTTATAATATTTGATAATTGCTCTAGTGAATTATTATTAAAATCTCTCTTGATAATCTCAAAGTGGCAATCATTATTCTAAATATGTCTAGATTTGTATTTTCTTCCACTTTGAAGAATGATAAGTGATAGTAAATGCGGTTGTGTATACTTGAAAGATATTTTGAAAATATACAGAATAAAGATTTGTACAATTTATGGAATTTTTCAAATAGAATGTATTGGTCAGTTGTGTTTTAAGTCTCTGGTGACTTTTGTGAAGCCTTTTATATAATACAGCTATCCTTTTAACTTTTACAGATGCAAATCTACTGTTTTGATGTGGACCGATTTTCAAGTTTTGAGGAAGCAGTAAAAGGAAAAGGGAGGTTAAGAGCTTTATCCATTTTATTTGAGGTAATAGTCATATGCAGATTAAGAACTAACTTAATTCCTTTCTTAATACCATGAAATATGGATGTAAAATATCAAGATATACTTTATTACAAATAGAGGAGCTTATACTTTTAATGATGACTGATGCTCATTTTAAAAAAGGATGACTGCTTGACTGGTATATTTATTTAAAGGGAACTGGCATTCGTTAATGGGGTGAATTTCTTTCAGCTGGAGCAAAGTATTCTACAAGTGTCCAGATTTGATTATTGGTACTTGCAAAGTGTCATAATTAAATAGTAACTGTGAATCATGGCATTTCCCATTTTACTTTTCTTGGTAGAAGATGTGATTTACCTGGTTTTGTTTTATTTCTTTTTAACTTGCTGTGGAAGAAAAAAAAAGTGTGTGTTTGGAACACATCCTGTTTTCAGAATGTCATTCTTCTTTGACAGATTGGAGTAGAAGAAAATTTGGATTTCAAAGCGATTATTGATGGAGCCGAGACTGTTAGTCGTTTTGGTAAGCTACTTAGATAAATATATTTCTTCAAGACTCTACTTTGAGTGTATATGAATTTTTACAATAAGACAAAAGTCACTGGTTCCAAAAGATGGAAAGGAATACATTTTTAAAGAGGAGCAATCTCTAACTTTTCACACTTCATGATTGATAAATTTCTCATTAAGTGAAGGACAATTTATCAGAAAAATATATAAAAATCATAAGATATTAATATAAGTAGGAAGTTGAAGTTCTCTAAATTTATTTTTTGAAAATAACTACATTTTGCATTCAAAATGTGTAAATGTGTGCCTATTTAGCCTCTGCCTTTCACATCCCTTAAAGACTCTAACTTCTAAGATGAAGCCAAATCATATTTTAGAGTGAAAAAGGAATGGTTACTCGAGTTAAAATTTATTCCTTGGTGGTGGTGGTGGTGGTGGTGGTGGTGGTGGTGGTGGTGGTGGTGGTGGTGGTGTGAAGCAAATGCTTTGCTTCACCAGCATGAGGAGATAAGATTTTTCTAGGAAGACAAATTCTCACATAGAACAAGATGTAGTATGCTTTGCTCTTGTTCTGTGTCGCATGAATCTTGTCATTTGTCACAGCAAATGCTTTTGACAACATTGGCAATAGACTATAAGCCTATTATTATTGTTACTTATTTTTATTAAGCACCCACATAAACAGTATTAATGCTGCCCTGAGTTATCAATAAAATGAGGATTATTCCTCTCTGGGAAGCTGCAAAATTTGAAATCAGAAACAAAGCTCATACAGATCCTTTTCTTGAAAGCAGAAGCCCGGCTTAGGATTGATTCATCTTTGTCAATTACACGTGAGAACCAGAATTGACTGAACTTTTCAGAAGTCAGGAACATCTGAACTCCAGCAGTGGCGCTTTCATTTTTTTTTTTTTTTTTGAAAGTCGTAATAAAATGCAAGATGATGCCTACATCTCCCTCCAGCCAACACACTGCAAAATTCAGCACTGAGTTCTCTAAGCCACACTTAATTTCCTTCTCATTGAGTCAGAAAGTGGATTCTATCCAGGCTGAAAGAAAGTAGCTAGTTTGAATTCCAACACTTAAAATGTATATAATATGAGTTCTGAATATCCCAAGCCTTTCAGCAGCAGCCTGTGGGGACAACAGAAGTGATGTTAGCACTGGGTTGTAACCTCTCACGTGTATAACTGTGGGACCTTCTCCACTTTTCTCCACTTTTTTCTTTTTCAGTACTGGGGTTTGAACCCATGACATTCTATCTCCAAGCTACACCCCCAGCCCTATTTTATTTTATTTATTTATTTTTTTTATTTTGACAGAGAGTCTCCCTGTGTTCCTGAGGGCCTATCTAATTTTCTGAGGCTGTCCTAAACCCTGCAATCGTCCTGCCTCAGTACTGAATCCTTTCCAAGTACTGAGATTACAGATGTGCACCACTAAGCCTGCCTTCTCCACTGTCTTTCAAGGTCTCTGGTTATTTCTGGGGGCTTCAAGAGAGGGTACTCCAAGGACAAATTTACTAAGGTTCTTTGACTAAGGTCTCCACTTTAGTATCTACAGTCTGAAAACCATCAAGCAGACCACTTCATCAGAGCAGGTGCTGTCATATAATACCTCCCTGAGAATAATGATTCCCTATTCTGCCTACATCTGGTTCTTAATTTGGAAGCAGAACTAATGGTCTCTCACATTGGCTGGGGACAGGTACTAGTCTGCTTTCCATCTGTCTGTAGTCTTCTTGTCCAGATACCTGTGCACCAACTTCCCACCTCCCTTTTACCAAAAACCAGTATCTTCCATGTCTACAGACTCCCCCAGCACTTGTTTTTTTTTTTTTTTTTTTTTTTTTTTTTTTGCGGTACTGGGGATTGAACCCAGGGGCATTCTACCTCTGAGCTACACCCCCAGTCCTATTTTTGTAATTTTTATTTTGAAACAGGGTCTCACTAAGTTGCAGAGAGACTCACTAAGTAGCTGAGGCTGGCCACAAACTGGATCTTCCGGTCTCAGCCTCTCAAGTACTAGAATTACAAGCGTGTGCCACCACGCCCAGCTCCCCAGCACATATTTAATATTTCTGTGGGCCCATTAAGGTCACTAAGGCTAGCCATGTGGCAGGTGATAGTCTGTTCCCCCAAAAAATTGTTACCCTGAAGAGATTTATATTAGTTATATGTTTCAGAATGCATATGAAGTGCATACCAATTGGACTTGAATGGTTATTAGATATGATCTGTTCAAACTAAATAACTTAAGTCCTCCTAAAGTTAAGGATTTCTACTTTGATAACTCTGGAATTAAATGTAGCCCTATTTCAGAGTCTAGAAAATCCTCCAGTGCCCAGTAAGCTGAAGGCAGCCTAATGCTGGCTTTCAGCATTGCTATCGGGAACCATGCGGCTGCAAGGCAATTCGTGTCTTTAGACAGAGACTTTAGGAATGCAGTCAAATCTCTAAGTCTGCCCTATATTCTCCTTATAATTTGAGTTATCCAAAAAACAACACTTTCCAACCACCATTCAGATTAGAAAATACATCTTTTCACAATGTGGGCTGGTTACTATTTCCTCCAATTCCTCTCTAAGAGACAAATCCCATTTCTCTTTCCTTCTGTCACCCCTCACTTTGTTTCTTTTCCTTACTTCCACCATACTTGCTCTATATAGGCATTATTCTATCCATGGAGTGGAGAAATGGTGATTTTTGCAGTGGTCCAGAGATAATACATTGATATTCCCCAAGCAGAGCCCACGAGACAGAGAGAGAGAACATTGTTGACTGAAATAATTCCACTTGCAAAAATAAGACACACCCAGGGAACATTTTCAGTGATTCTCAAATAAGAGTTCTCAACAGAATGACTTGTTAGTGCTTTAGTAATCACAAATGCAGCCCAGGTATTTGTATATGCAAAAAGCCTCACAGGCAGTTTTGATGTGGCCCATATAAATATGGTTGTCCTAATACAAGAAATTGGTTTGAAGCACCTGCTCTCCCCCGTGCTTGGCCATATTGTGGTCTTTGTCTTTTTCTCCCTGTATCCTTCTCCATCTTTCACCCTCCACCTACCAGCCTCTCCAGGAAAGGATCTGATCAGTTGGATGATTAATTGCCAACCCATGTTTAACTAAATGGCGATTGTGTGAATGAATGACTGGTCCAAATAAAGACAAATGTTGGCTCAGGTGTGATTCTCTCTTGTGCACTTATTCAGATGAAGCTCATGATTTTTCTTTAAGGCACAAAAACAACACCAGAACCCAGTTTTCTCAGAAGACGATGGTATAATTGAAAAAACTACTGTAAATTGAAAAGTTTTGTGATAGTTAGGACAGAGGCTTAGGAGAAAGCCGGGCATGGTTGTGCACACTTGTAATCCCAGTATTTGGGAGGCTGAAACAGTAGGACAATGGGTTTGCAGACAGGCTCAGCTACTTAGTGAGGCCCTTTGTAACTTGGTGAGACCTTGTTTCAAAATAAAGAATAAAAAATAGGGCTGGGGATATAGCTTGAAGGTATAATGCCCCTGGGTTCAATCCCTAGTACCACAAAAAAAAAAAAAAAAAAAAAAAAGCAGCAGCAGCTTAGGAGAGTATGTGATACTGACAAGCAGTATGAAATTATTTACAGATTCATGAGAGAGAGTAGATGATTGCTTCTGAGGTTCAGAGGCTGGAAGAATGGATTCTATTTGGGGAAGAAGGAAGAAAAATTTGAAAATCTTTTTTGATTTTTTTCTTTTTTGTCTTAAATCGCCCCCCGCCCCCGCACCTGTTTTAATCTCTTTCCCAATTTTAAGAAAAGTCTCTACTTCACATCCAGGGAAGGTTGTTTTACTTTTGCTCTCCCTTTCTGGTCTTCCTATCTGATAATGAGAATTCTCCACCTGTGTGTGTGTGTGTGTGTGTGTGTGTGTGTGTGTGTGGTACTTGGGATGAAGCCCAGGGACATTCTACCTCCGAGCTATACCCCCAACCCTATTGTTTATTCTTTATTTTGAAACAGCGTCTCACTAAGTTGTGGAGGGCCTCACTAAGTAGCTGATAGCTGAGGCTGGCTGCGAACCAGGATCCTCCAGTCTCAGCCTCCCAAGTATGAGATTAAAAGTGTGCGCCACCACACTTGGCTCAGAATTCTCCAACTTTTTATTGTTTGAGATTGTCTTTTCTTTGCACCTTCATTTTTTTTAAATCAGCATTTTCATTAATACACACATGCACTGCACACACACACACACACACACACACACACACACACACACACACCCTTCTGGGATTTTTATTAAATTTTATTTAATCTATAAGTCAGTTTGGGGAAAAATTAACATTTTCCACAGTACTAATCCTCAAACCTATGCATATGATATTTACACTGATTTAAGGCTTTACTTAATTATCTTAAGAATGTCTTTCAATATAGATATTTTATGAATCATTTTTCAGACTGACTTGTAGGTATTGGATACTTAATTGTCATTTTAAGTAATATTGTATTAAATTTTATTTTCTGTTATTTGCTATTGGTGCATAAAAATATAACTGAATTTGTGTATTGGTTGTATATACAGTGATTTTGCTGAATTTATTTAATTCTTATAGTCTAAAATTGTATTCAATAGTTTGAATGCATAATTATGTTATTTGCAAATTCTCCTGGCTTCATTTGTTCTTATGCAATCCTTATGGGTTTTATTTCTTTTGCTTACCTGATAACACTGGCCCAGTCCTGCAAGTAGAAATAGTACTAGCAGAACATCCTTGTTTCCCTCTTGATTTCTAGGAGGAAAGCTTTCAATAAGTCATCCTTAAATATGATGTTTATTATAGGCTTTAGAAGCCAGTCTTCATCAGAATAGGGTGCTTCTGAGCCGGGCGTGGTGGCGCACGTTTGTAATCCCAGCATTCGGGAGGCTGAGACCAGAGGATCCAGGTTCATGGCCAGCCTCAGCTACCTAGTGAGGCACTCCGCAACTTAGTGAGACCCGGTTTCAAAATAAAGAATAAAAAATAGGGCTGGGGGTATAGCTCGGAGGTAGAATGCCCCTGAGTTCAAACCCCAGTACTGAGAAAAAAAAAAACAAGAATAGGGTGCTTTTTTTTTTTTTCTATGAATTGGAATAGAGTTTTATCAAATGACATAACCATGTGTATTGAACAAATGGTTTCTGAATTTTTTATATAAAATATTATCTCTGACATCATGTTGCAAAGATATGACATCTAACTTTATAGTGGTATATTTAAGACAATTTGGAGTATGCCAGATTCATCATCATGAATGTTCCAAACAGTTTCAGTTCTGACTAAATACATAACAATGCATGTGTCTCTGTTTCATGGAAGCATTGAATAGCTAATTTCCAGGGTTGAGATTCCAGCTGATATATATATTACTGCCTTGTAGGAAAGCAGGCTGCCTTAGATCCATTCATTTTGCTGAACCTTCTGCCCAACTCAACTGACAAGTATTATATTTACAATGGCTCCTTGACATCTCCTCCCTGCACGGACACCGTTGAATGGATTGTTTTTAAAGATACAGTGAGCATCTCTGAAAGCCAGGTAACCTTGGAAACGCACATAAATGAAGTAATTTGAAGCAAAAAGAGTCATTTTCCAGTTTCACTTCAGAGTAACTGTTTTTAAAGTATTTGCCGGTGCCTTTGAAGCAGAAACATTAAATTGCTTGGTCTTCTTTCCAGTTGGCGGTGTTTTGTGAAGTTCTTACTATGCAACAGTCTGGTTACGTCATGTTGATGGACTACTTACAAAACAATTTTAGAGAACAACAGTACAAGTTCTCTAGGCAGGTGTTTTCCTCATACACTGGGAAGGAAGAGATTCATGAAGCAGGTAAGCATTGAACTATAGTTTTTCTACAGCCCTCATGGATTCAGTGTAGATTGGCAAAATGAAAACTATACAGGACTTAGAATTTCAGAAATATTTGAATTAGTTTTATATCTGTAGGTCAGGTATTTAACTTCCCTGTATCTCGGTTACCACATCTATAGAATGTCAACTAGAAAAATTCATTATTTTCCACATGAATAACCCCATTTTATAGATGAGAAAAGCTGAGGGAGATTTTCAAAACACACACTAGTAGTAAGTGGTAGGACTGCATACACCCCTCCAAATTCACTTTACAGAATCTGCCTGGGCTAAGAGAGATAAGAGAGAAGGAAATAAGAGACTGAGGTGCTCAGAGCTTTTCAGAGTTTGGAGACATCACTTCTGCTGGAGTAATCAGGGGACCTCCATGGAAGAACCACATTTGAACTGAGTCTTGACTCATAATTTGGGTTTTAAAATGCTCATTCTTGTGTTGCCAGCTCCCAAGGAAGAAGCTCACACCTAATAGATAATAAAACAAGTGTAATGAATTATTAATGAATACAAAGTGAATCTTCTTCCCAGTTTCCTTCTCTGGAGGGAAAAATGTTTGTCTTTGTCAGATCCAGCCAATGGAGATGATGCCAGGGATGGTGGGGTTGGAGGATGGAGTCTCAAGAGTGACCTCTGTACCTTTTAAAGCTGACACAGTCGTCAGAAGCCTTTAGAAATGTCCAGAGGACACAATCAGATGCATCTGCTGATATGTCCCTTTTCATTTGTACTGAGGCTGTATTGGGTCATGAGAGAACGAGGAGAAGTGGCCTTTGCTTTGGGGACTTAAAGTCTTTCCAAGTCAACCATCTTCTTTGATCTCAACCCTTCACTGCATTTTTTTTTGCCATGCATAATATTAATTTAATAACCATCTCTTTTTGAAGATTAGACATTAAAGCATCATACTTGCATTGTTGTAGTATTTGTGAGAACTGTTTTCCTTTAACAAAAATAGAGATCAAGACAACAGTGATGAATAGCTACATTTATGTGACATTAAGTTTCAAATTAAATTGCCCTGAAAAGTGAGGAAATCTAATTATAATTCTACCAGCAATACCAAATACTATAATCTCCTCTCTGGTTAATAACAGACAATTAATTAGAAAAAAGAAAACAAATTAACTCCCTCTTTTTACAAAATACAAAAGACTTACTAACAAAATAAGCAAATACAATTCTTTTTTTTTTTTTTTTTTTTTTTGGCCATGTACCTTTATCAATTATATTTTGTTAAAACCCTTCAATAGCTCTTCATTTCTTTTAGGATAAGGCCCACACTGCTATTGCATGGCAGGTCCTGTGTAGTGCTGACTAGTCTTGGTGCTTACCCTCCCCAACTACCTTTTCTCATACTAAACTCCCCCTGAAGATGGACGACCTCATCCTCCCAGGTCACATTTAAAATGCCATTTCCTCTTGGTGGTATGTTCTTCCTTGTTGGCCCAACTTGTTTGCTTTTTCCTTCCTCTTTACGACTGGAGTAGGCCATTGCACCCATGGGGAGACCATCTCAGATTCTGCCCGACATCACCAAGTCTGGCTCTGGCTCAAGAACAGGACTTTGTGTTCAAGGAGGCCCCGTCCTCACAGAGTTCAAGGGGAAGGATGCTCATCTGCTCTCGTGCAATGGGCCCAGGAATTCTTATGTTCTGTGCATCCAGACTTCATAGCAAGTACCATTATATCTCTCTCTGAGCCCCAGGATTGGAGAAACTAAGTCTTGTCTCTCTTCACTTTCATTGCTGAGCCACAGTAAAGCTCTCACTTGACAGTCACTGCATGTCTGAAAGAATCCATTTCCATATAATAAAAATGTATCAGGCTATGCTTGGGGGTGCTTCCTGCACTCTTTAATGTGTAAACCTATATATGTCGTTCTGAAATTAATGCCAGTCATCGTTTTCACAGTTAAGTGTTAAAGGTTCAAAGTGATAATAATAATAAGAAGAAGAAAAGTCATTTAAACTTCACCTCACTCATTTTGAGAAGTTGGCCTCATTTTTCTCCTGTTGCATTTCAGGAAGCCAATGTTAAGTGACTTGCTTGAGTTTACACAACTAAAAAGTCAGCATTTGAATCTAGGAGTCCCTTACTTTAACACTTTCCAAAGTTCTCTCCACTCTGCTTGCTTGCTTATTTATTTCCTTATTTATTTATTTTGTTGTACTAAGGATATAACCCAGGGGCATTCTACCTCTGAGCTAAACTTACCTCAGCCCTATTTTATTCTTTTATTTTGAAACAGATTCTCACTAATTTGTGGAGGGCCTGATTAAGTTGCTGAGGCTGGCTGCAAATCTGCAATCCTCCTGTCTCAGCCTCCCAAGTACTGGGATTACAGTTGTGCACCACCACACCTAGCTCCACTATGCTTTATACTTATAAAGAAATATATTTCAGCTTACATAATTTTATTTTAAAAACCAAGGACCCTAAAAACATAAAATTTAAAAAATAAATAATATTGGCTTTCGACTGTCTAAGGTCAAACATGGAAATAACACTTTCTAAACAACTTGGGTCTTTTGAGTTACTTAGGCCTATGATGGGGCCTTTCCAAAATAAGGAAAGCAACTCTCTACTGGAGCTTATGGGACCCAATCTTATTCTCATAAACACATGTGTATATTGTCATAAAATTTCCCATCCCTGCAACAACATTATTATGACTCTCAGAGTAGAGTAATAATGACCACCTATTTGTTATTTGGATCCACAATGATGACAATATTAGTGCTAAGTAGAAATAAAACTGTGCAAAACAGACTAAATCATTTAAATTGAAGTGACTTATAAGGGCAAAACTTAAAAAATAAATTGTATAATAAAAATTTTCACTCACAGGCAGTTTAAGCTATGTACAATATACATAGTCCTAGACTCACTGCTTCCACAGTTTTCTCAAGAAAGTCCAATCATAATGACCATTTGGAGATGTTTGTGTTGTGACTTGATTTATAGAGTGAGGGGAAGGAGGGGCTTCAAAACTGGGCATCTCACCAAAACATCTGCATACAATTTAGAAAATATTTCTCAGAAAGTGTTATTTCTTTATATTGCATATCCTTAGAATAAATAAAAATGCTCAAAAGCCAATACTGGCTTTTTCTTTTTCTTTCTTTCTTTCTTTTTTTTTTTTCTGTACTAGGGATTGAACCCAGAGCCATTCTACCTCCAAGCTACATCCCGAAGCCTATTTTTTATTCTTTATTTGAAACAGGGTCTCACTAAGTTGCAGAGGGCCTTACTAAGTAGGTGAGGCTGGCCACAAACACGGATCCTCCGGTCTCAGTCTCCCAAATTCTGGGATTACAAGCATGCACCACCATGCCTGGCTTCCAATACTAACTTTTACTAAAGTTGTATGTCTTTATGATCATCCGCTCCTATTTTGAAATTAGTTAAGCAGAAATAGAACTTTTGCAGACTCTGTTGCTGATTCCCAGAGCACTTGCTGCCCCTCAGGTATTTCTGGCTTCCATTTGGTCATTCTTTCTCACAGAGTCGTAGCTTCTATTGGCATCCTACACAGTTTTCACTTAGGTAGAAGAATTAGGTTGGCCCTCAGTCCCCAAAACTTGCCTACCTACTATCAAATATTAATTAATTAACAGCCAGGCATGGTGGTGCATGTCTGTAATCTCAGTACTTGGGAGGCTTAAACAGGAAAATTGTGGATTCAAGACCAACCTAAGCAATTTAGCAGAACTCTCAGCAACTTCAAAAAAAAATCTGTATATCTATATATAGATATATATAGACATATAGATATAAATATGTAGATTATATATATATATATATATATATATATATATATATATATATATATATGTATATGGCTGACTGAGGGTGTAGCTCAGAGGCAGAATGCCCCTGCATTCAATAATCCTGAGTATCACTCAAAACATTAATTCATTCATATGCTGAAAGTCATCCTTTCTGATGAACCATCACAATTCCTTACCTGCAGCTATCCCCTCCCCACTTCTTTTTCTTGCCTGACTTTAGAGGTGTTTATGAACCTCCTTTACTTTCTTGGTCGGTCTCTCTCTGATTGATCTCAGTATTACCTATAGCACCTGATAAAGTACCTGTCCCGTAGCAAGAGCCCTCTGACCCCTTGATGAGTGAGGAACAAATGAGTGAATTAAAGAATTGGCCAAGGCTTACTTATTACTTAGTCTTTGGGGTTAAGGAGAGCATGTGTGTCACTGGCAACAAGCACAGAGGAAAAATGGCTTTGGATTTCTAGGCAGGTCAGAGCCAAGTTCTTTGCTGAATATCTCTTAAATAATTAAAAAAATTCAAAGCCTTCAAAAGAACACAGTATAGCATTCAATTCATGTTCATAATTAAAGATGATTCTGGGAAAGAACGATTCTAATTTTAAAAGCATAATGCTATTGTCATAATAAAATTGTTTAGAAGGAGTTTCCTCACTGATAGAGAAAAATAATTAGCTTCATAAATCACTTTCTTCATTTTAACTCTAAACATTCAGTTAAAATTGTCATATTTAATAACAATGAACATTTAGTGTATCATATTATAATATAGTAATTTTACATTCTGCACTATTAAAATCACAACAAAAAGTGAGCTACTTGCTTTTTATTTGCAATAAAAAGGAAAGTTGTGAATCTGTCTAGAATTTCTGAGTTTTTGTTCACAAATTGAAAGCATTCTTGCTTTTTCTCTCATGAGTACTTGCATTCAATAAGGATTTATAAAGTATGAAAATTCAAAATGGTCACATCACAAGATTGCCATGAGGCTTTAGATGAGCTAAAGTTTGCAAAGCAGCACAGTTCCTTGGACACAATGTACTCCTGACTTACAACTGGTACTGTTGTCATGTGAACAGATGTATAAAGAGATAAGAAATCAAAGCAATTATGGAGTGCTGTGCTATTTAAGTTCTTAATCATGTTCAAAGGCACTTAAAATAATTTGTGGGATAGAATAATAGATGTGCTTCAAATCTCACTTGCTAGCACTGTAATATATTTCATGTAAAGTTTTTTTTTTTTTTTTTAGAAAAAGCAATAAAATATGAAATGTTGTCCAAGGCATGGTAGCATGATAGTGTCTTTATACCATAAAGTATTTGAACTACATGAAATTTTCTACCATTTCCTGAAAAATGTCATGATGAATTATACATTAGTAGACTTACCTTCTTGAAGGTCAATAGTTGTAAATAACACTTGTTAAGGTCACATGAATCTAAATGCTATATTCCAACTATATTCAGAAAAGTGAAATGAAGATTATTTACTTCTTAGATTATGTATTACAAATTGAACTATTGAGGAAACTACTTTTATCCCAGGAAAAGATTGTGAAGTGTGTGTAATTTGCAAGAGTTCTTATCTAAGGTGAATGATGTAATCGTTCAAAACTGCAAACCAGGAATAAAACTTTTCTAATTTATTATATATTTAACACCTGTATCAATATTTACAGTGCTTTATTAAGATTAGGCATGCCTGAGCAGGAATCAAGGAATCATAACCTTGGTGGTTACCTTCTGGGTCCATAGTATTTAAGCTTCTTTCATACTAGTTATCAAAGTACCTGTCATCATTTTTTTTAAATGAGGCTCAAAAATCTCAGGTAAGGATGTAGTGGGTTTCTGAATGTACACTCACAAAATACTTTGATTGTGAGCTGTGTCAACTATACAGAACTTCAGATCAGTGGGAAATACCTAGTGTAGTCTCAGGTAATTACAACATTTTTCTCCGCCGCTCCCCAAGAACCACCTCCCTGTTTTTTCCTGTTCACCCACATTTTTAGTCATTATGCTTGAAGCTTAGATGACACCTTCTCTTTCAAGGCCGATTGCCCTTCTACCAGGGCAGGTACCAGAGCAAAGGAAGCCAAAGAGGATTCATTGCCCTCTTGCCCATCTGCATGGATGACTTTCTTGATTAATGGCGATTAGTCGCAGCCAAGGAATTCATTTGAATGCCTTCTTCATTTCTTTTCTTCTTTACATTTTTTTCTCCACTTTTTCCTTTGTCTTCAAGACACTCATTGTTTGCCTTGTTATTTTTTTTTTTCTTCTTCTGTGCTAGGGATTGAACACAGGGGCATACCCCCAGCCCTCTTTTATTTTTTTAATTTTGAAACAGGGTCTCACTAAGTTGTGGAGGGCCTAAGTTTCTGAGGCTGGTTGCAAACCTGCCATCCTCCTGTCTCCGCCTCCCAAGTACTGGGATTACAGGTGTGCACCACCATGCCCAGCTCTTGTTAATTGATCTTTTGGTACTTTTTCCAGGAGTCCTGTACTTTCCTAGGTACTAGGTGTTCTTTCTTCAGATAAGTAAGACAGGCTAAGTAATAAGCCACAGCACCCAATGCCGGCTAAATGTCTGTGAAGCTGTACGACCTCAAGTGAGAAATAAGTATTACTTTGAGAAGCACAGGGTAATTCGGTCTCAGTAACAGATTATTATTATTTTTTTTTACAAGTGTATTGTGCAGTCCTCTATGAAGAGAGTCTAGATTTTAGAAACTAAAATCACTCACGACATCTTGGCACTTACAGAATTAAGGGTTAGAAAACTGTCACAGGAATGAGCTTCCTGAAGGCAGGGACTGCACCTTCTGCATCTGTATGTCTAGAGTGCTTGGCACCAACTGAGTAGTGCCTGGAACTGAGAGAAGAGGGTGAGACATTAAAAATATGTTCAAGCCAGAACATTAATAGTTTCTAATAAAGGAGACTTTGTGGGGAGGATCCTTTGCATCTGTATGGAACTGAGTCCATTCTTGAACTCTGTGTGACTTGACATGGGCCCTGGCATGTGTCAGAGCCTGGCTGAGAGCCAGAGGCCTGCAGGAACCAAGTTTTCTTTCTTGACCTGTGTCCTCTATAGAGTGAATTCTCGCCTTGTGTGGTAGTGCACGCCTGTGATCCCAGTACTTGGGAGGCTGATACAGGAGGATGGCAGATTTGAGATCAGCTTCAGCATCTTAGTGAGATCTCGTTTCAACATAAAAATCCAGAAGTAGAACCCAGAGGTGTAACACTATTGGGGTCAATCTCTAGTACCAAAAGGGGAAAAAAAAAAAAAGAATGAATTCCTCTGACCCAGGTCACATGTAGTTTGTGGAAGTTGTGGAAGGAATCAGGAGGTGACATGTAATCCTGAAGAAGGGAATGAGACCTCAGCAGACTTTCAAACTCCTCATTATGAAGGACATAATATTTTTGTTACTACTTTATTCTAAGATAACTTGTAGTTGGTGTCTATCTTCATATCAACCTGGAAAACCCTTCTTGGGTCCATGTGACGTACATGACAGAGTGTGTATTCTTCCAATAAGATAGACTAATTCCAATAGAAAACTTATGGTAAATCTGGAAATTTTAGTACCTATTACCTGCTCTTTCAGTATCATTATCCAGGTTTATGTTCGAAATCTAGGTAGTATATGGAAAGAAGTACACTGTTATTTAAGGAATCCTGTGCCTTCTGGCAGAAGGACAAGCCTTTGGCAAGATCATACACTGTAGGTGAAGTAGAGGCTTTTTTCTTGAAGACATTTGAAAATACATATATTCCCCCTCCCATCCTGTATTTTAACAACTAAACAGTAAGATATAGCTGCACATTTATAATATATTAATAATCTGTTGATTATCAATAAGAAAGGAATGTTTGTAGATTTCTAATTAAAATGTTAGCTCAAACTGTTAAAATAACTACAAACGCTTAAGGATTTATAAGGAATAAAGCAAAGGAATGAAAACCAGCTGTCAAGGAAATATAATTGTTTTTCAAGTCCTACTTGATATGGAGGCTGATTCTTCAAATTTGGAGCATCTTCTGATTGTTATTATTATGATAAGATGAACATAGAAATACAATCAAAGTAGATTGTACCATTTAGTCAGAAGCCCTTTGAATATTTTTCAACTAATACTTTTTTTGGTACTGGGAATTGAACCCAAGGACATTCTACCTCTGTGATATCTCCCCAGACCTGTGGTACTGGGGATTGAACTTGGGGCATTATACCTCCAAGCTACACCTCCAGTCCTATTTTTTATTTTATTTTTTTTTATTTTGAAACAGGGTCTCACTAAATTGTGGAGGGCCTCACTAAGTAGCTGAGGCTGGCCTCGAACCCGGATCCTCCAGTCTCACTCAGCCTCCCAAGTACTGGGATTACAAGCGTGCGCCACTACGCCTGGCTTCCCCAGACCTTTTAAATATTTATTTTGAAACAGAGCCTTGCTAAGATGCTGAAGTTCTCACAAAGTTGATGAGGGCTGGCCTCAAACCTGTGATCCTCCTGTGTCAGCTTCCCACATTCTGGGATGACACAGGCATGCACAATCACTCCCACCTTTTCAACTAATATTTTATATTTTTCTCTAGAGATTTTTATGTTTTGTCTGCATGCATAAGACTAATGAATTTTTAAATCGTTTTATCTTGAAGCATATAGTTCAAAATCAAGAAATTATATTGTACAGAATCATTTGACATCTTCTTTTAAAAAAAAAAGTATCTGGAATTCATTAAAAGCAAAAATGAGGCTATCTTGTTTCTCCAGTGAAGTTCATGAGTGTAGCTCACTTTCACATGTTTTGATGGTCTTCTGCCACCTGGTGGACATCAACAGAAGTGTCACAAGGTCTCAGTCACTGGGATGATGTATCATGTAAATGATATCTAAACTAGAAGACATTTTTTTTTTTTTTTTTTTTTGCGGTACTGGGGATTGAACTCAGGGGCATTCTACCTCCGAGCTACACCCCCAGCCCTATTTTTTATTCTTTATTTTGAAACCGAGTCTCACTAAGTTGCAGAGTGCCTCACTAGGTAGCTGAGGCTGGCCGCGAACCCGGATCCTCCGGTCTCAGCCTCCCGAATGCTGGGATTACA
>PVLC010001102.1:0-43470 GCA_004027655.1 Graphiurus murinus | reverse complement strand
GTAAGGGAGGTAACTTATAATTGCCCTCTTCCTTTCATAGATTTCAAATATTTTAGCCAATATCTTTGAAGGAAAACCCAATCATCCAAATTATGCATTGCACGTGCTTAATTATGCATTTGAATTGATAATTTGGTTACTTTATTGTTTGTACGTCTTCACTATACTTATAACTGTATACAACAGTATCACCATAAACTAGTGTCCGTTAAGTATTATTTCAAATTTCTATTTTAAAATAAATGCATAAATTCACACTCAGAAACTAAATCTTTCAACAAAATATTTTAATATTAAGAAGCACATATTCTTTTAAAAGATATTTTAGAAAATTATATTTGTGAGTAATTCATAAAATATATTTATATCATTGTAACTCAAATAAATTGTGTTTATTTCTGCTCTATAATGTAGGTTTATACATTTATAGAAACCATTATTTAAGTATATGGTTTAGGGCCTTGATAACTATATGTGTTTAATTTAAATGTGAGATGAATTAAGTCAATATTTTTCCCATTGCTCTGTGCTTTTCAGCTGTATGGATTTGTCTTGCTAAATTGCTGTACATCTGTCCTTATTTTGTGTGTACCATCCCATGCTATTGGTATTAGTATGGAATGATATTTAAAGTCATGGTTTGAAGGAATTGCTGTTCCCAATTCTACACTGTGAAGCTTGTCTTACCTTCAAACAATTAAATAAGCCTTACTTGTCAACCTACATCAGTGTTGCTTTTTTGTATTATGAAATATTAATGCTTACTAATATGCTACTTTAAAAATAAATCTAATGTTGCATGTGCTTCAAAACAGCCTCTGCATAAATCAACAGCTTTTGTTCAGTTATTGCACATATATGAATTTTAAGTGTTCACTCAAAAAAAAAAGATACTGATAGTCTTCACTATCAGATATTTTCCTAGCCTTCTTGAAACATTTTGCTAAAGTGAGAATTTATAAACAAGTATTATTTTTAAGCTCTTTAATATATCAGGAGTTCCTGATATAGGCCATTGTTTATCCAAATTTCAGTTATTATTTGTGAGGAAATCACCAACCTCAGGGGAACTCAGCGTAAGGCCTGGTGCTAATAAGCAGAGCTAAACCTTGGGTAGTAAGGTCTTGAAGTTTCAGACCCAGAAGTATGACTTCAGAATCTGAAGGTAGAAACAGTCTTCCAACATTATTTCATGAAGAAGCTCAACAGAAGACTTCTGGATATGGAGAATGGAAGTGTTGAAGTATTACTGGGAAACCCCAGAATTTCAGTCAATTCAAATGATCTGAATTCAATTAGAAACCAGAATGAAGACCCTTCAAAGTGAATGTATGTTTAGTACTACAAAGACAGCCTGGGGTAATTACCATGAAGGGTGTGTTGGAACCTCAAAGACCCCCCAGGGTTACTTAGGTTCACATATGCAGCCCCCAAGCCTAAGAAGGCCCAAAGAAAATGTCCTACTTCTTATTGCAGTAAAGAGCAAACTCAATGATAGCAGGAGCTGCTGTACTCTTAAGGGGATGTGATTGGATTATAATTCTACATTTTTATTCATAGAAATTATAGTGCATATAATTTATGCTCCAGAAAAAGGATAAAAATAAATCAAATGGAATATACCCTTAGACTTTTGAAACAAAGGACATCTGCTCTCAATGTAATAGTTAAAAATACCTCACCTGATACTGACAATTAAATAATAAAAGTAACTTTGACCACTATAAATAAGGATTCAAGTGATGTCAGGCCACATTTTTAAATTTTAGAACATCTTATGAATGCTGAAAGACATGAGAAATTGTTGAAACTTTTTTCTGTAGCCTATTATCAGAGAAAAGTCTATAATATAAGAGATGTATTACTAAAAGTATTTAATTATGATTTGGCCTTTTTAGCATTAAAACATTTTAAAGGTACATGAAAAGGAACAGTTACATTTTGAAGTATTTCCAGTAAAACTAGGTATTGTCTCACTGAATTTGAAGATTTTTATCTGCATAAACTTCTTTCTGTAGTTGTAGTTCATAGACAATCTTATCGAAAGTTATTTCTACCACAGTTAACTTGTATCTTATTGTTAAATTGACATATATTGATTTTCTTGAAGGTTACAAAAGATTCCAGTGTTTGAGACAATAGACATCACTTGAGTGTGTAAGCATTAAGGATAAAGAGCATGAAAAACAGTATTAGGAAGGATTTTATAGGTACAAATATAGAAAAAGTAAAACACTGATCATCCAAATAAAAGTCTCCAAACTCTTTTATGGTCAGTTTTAACAAGAAAACAGTGAGAATTGCAATTTAAGACTGTGATTATTTCTAGCCAGGTTTTTCATTCTTATAGCATGGAAAATTGTTTTGGGTAAGTAACTTTGAAATAGTTATGTTGTTACGAGTATTAACTTTATCTAAATCTTGGTAACTGGGTGCACTTGCAAATTTTACTTGAACTCTCTTCTAAATAAAACTCATGCTTAGAATTACCTTTTTATTTTTTATTAATACCTGGAAATTTTCTGATAAAATGAAACTCAATAATATTTATGTTGGAAAACAAGCCTGGATGTGATAAATATCTAGTGCTAATTACATTATGCTTTAAGCTTTCTGTAGAATACACATTTTCTTTGAGGATAGGTAAAGGCATAAGACAAAGAACAAAAGCAGTATCAAGATAGTGCAGAGCATAAACTTTGGAGATGAAGTGAGATTAGATAAAAGCATACGAATAAGAAGACCATCATTAGGAGGATGCTTTTAAGTTCTCACTGTGAGTCTGTCTACCACCTTTCTAATGACCCAGGTAGCTCAGTTGAAAACTAAGAAATATTCTTTGGCCACCAGTGTGGCTAGACTCCTTATCAAAGAGAGAGACTCTCCTAACATTTGCTAATAGGTCTTATTTTAACAAAGATATTCAAGAGTCAGAAATATTTTGATATTTTTATTTTGGTTGGTTGGGGAAAACAGACTTGATCTGCTTATTGAATTCTTCTCATAGACACCATCAACTGAATATCCTCAGGAGAACGCACAGGGAGCCTTCTGGTCAGTCCCTCCTGCTGTCAACCTAGGCTAGGACCTTCTGAAAAACCCTCTCTGTTTCACCTGGAGCAACACCCCATACATATAAGCATGGGCCCAAATCCAAAGAGTAAAAAGGAATTGCATGGCCCTCAGTCAGAAGAACTTAAGGAAATCCTGATAGTTCCCCAGAAAATCCCTTCCATTTCCTCAACTCCGCTTTTATCAGCCCTGCTAAGGGTAAAAGTAACTCCACTGATGACAGATTACTTGAGTTTCTTTACACTCAGTTACCTCATTCTCCCTGACCTCTTTTTTTCTCCTGAGCTTCAAGACTTGAGGTAGAGAGGGGAAAGGAAGTGGAGTAAAAGACATAGATCAAGGTTGCGAACGCAGTTCCATGTAAGTTTGTGTAGTGTTGTGTTATGTAGTGTTTAGTAATGTTGAAAACTAAGATTGGAAATTTTTATTTCTTTGAAGAGATTCTGTATTTTCAAAGCTAACATTATTTTTGTTGTTTTATTTTTCCTCCTTTTTATCTAAAGGTAAACCCACAAGGTTGAAATGGTTGAATAAAAATTTTAATAACATTGTTTTTAATTTTGTAGAACTGGACCTTTTTCCTGAATTAATTGGAACTGAAGAAATAATCAAGGTATCACAGCCACTTTCATATTCAAGTGTTCTAAAATTAGAGCCAATTTTCAATTATAGTTTAGAAATTAGATAAAATTGTGTCCATAAAACTTAATGATCAACATGACTTGGAGAGTGGTTCATCACCTTCCTCAGATCCCAAGAGATGTTTCTGATTGAGCCTCAGAAATATTAAAATCTACTAGAAAAAAAATGTGAAGAATGTGTCTGTGGTGTGTATATAGTTTTTCCTCTTAAAAAATGTGATAGAAGCCAGACGTGGTGGTGCATGCTTATAATCTCAGTACTTGGGAGGCTGAGACAGGAGGATTGCAGGTTTGCAGCCAGCCTCAGCTACTAAGTGAGGCACTCTGCAATTTAGTGAGACTTTGTTTCAAAATAAAGAATAAAAAATAGGTCTGGGGGCATAGTTCGGAGGTAGAATGCCCCTGGTCTCAATCCCTAGTAACACACACACACACACACACACACACACACACACACACACACACACACACAAATGCAATAGAAAAAAGAAATGGAGAGGTGAATAGCATTATGATTTAGTAAAAATTTCATGGAAATCTACATAGCTTATGATGGGGTATGTTAAAATGTGTTTGTGTGGAAGTATAAGCAGAGAAGAAGAAGAATTGTATTATTATGGGGTCCATAGAGATGACAAGATCAAATAGCAAGAATAGATGGCACATTTGGGGGGGAAGTTTAATCAAGAAGGGGAAGAGAAAGAGAGAATGATAGGTAGAAGTTGAATTGGAATTTTTCATTCATTTTACTTTTAAATAGGAAAGACCTGAGCTCATTTAAGCCGAGGAGAATGCTCTGGTTGACAATTTGGGGAACTACAAAGTAGAGGGAAATACTCAATTGCGTGCACTTTCTGAGATGATGGTGGGGGATAAATTTCTAGAAGAGGTGCAGGAAGTTGCATTAGAAAGGGAGGGGAACAGCAACCCCTCAGGTTCAACAGCATGGGAGGGGAAGGAGACATTTGGTGGGTCCATGTTTCTAATGTTATGAAGAGGTGTGATATTGGTTTCTGTTTTTTCTGGAAAATAAACAGGAAGTCTATCTGCTGACAATGAGGGGAAGAGCTAGGAAAAGGAAGGTCTGAATAGTTTTGGTAGAGGGTAATAGGGTGGAGTGACAGTAAAGAACTAGGCAAATAAGATTTGCAAGAAAGAGAAAGCCTTTAAGAAACTGTGTACTGCTAAACTTACCTTTAGATCCTCAGCAGAACTCTAGATGAGATTACGAAGCAAATATTTGTGAGAACTTCTAAGAAAAGAAGAAATATCTGGCACCACCAGATTTTTACCAAATTTATTTCCACCAGATTTATTTCCTTTTGCATGAACTTTTTTAGGTTTGTCAGTGAGGAAAATATTTTATTTATGAAATTATTCAGTGCCATCTCCCAGGTTTTCCTTGTGAACAAGCTATCAAACAGTATGCAAGCCAGGAGTGGTGGCGCACACCTGTAATCCCAGTACTTGGGAGGCTGAGACAGGAGGACCGCAAGTTTAAGGACAGCCTCAGCAATGTAGAAAGATCCCCATCAATCTAGCAAGATCCTGTTTCAAAATAAAAAATAAAATAGGACTGGGGGTGTAGCTTAGAGATAGAATGTCGGAGTTTAATCCCCAGCATCACAAAAACAGTATGCAAAATTCAACGAATAATGACCACCAGTAAAGAAATTTGCCTAGGGAATCTAAAAGGTAGTCATTTTTAGCATTGATTCATATAAGGTGGATTCACTTCTTAGAGTGGTCACATATGCCCAAGACATATTGTGGAACCAACTGAATATGAAGCTCTGAATAACAATGCAGCCATTAATCTGGGAAGCTTCTGTTACGTATAGAGCAGCTTTCCACATGTGTGAGACACAGGCTCATAAGAGCCCAGGGGTTAACTCAGGTCCTTTCTACTGATATCTGTCAAGTTCTCACTGATTCATTTGTATTTGCTCACTTTTTTTTTTTTTTTTCTTTTTTAAAGAGAGATGGGCTGGGCATGATGGCACATGTTCTATAATCCCAGGACTTTTTTTTTTTTTGAAACAGGATGTCGCTAGGTTGCTGAGGGTCTAGCTAAGCTTCTGGCCTCAAAAATGGGGTCCTCCTGTCTTAGCCTTCCAAGTACTAAGATTACAGGTGTGTACCACAACACTCACTAATGCAGTATATTCTTAAGATTTCATTTTTTCTCTTATTTCCTTAAGTTCCATTAAATCGTGTTTCTTCCCCCACCCCCTTCTTTTCTTGTTTGCTTTTTAAAGGAGGAAAATGAGGGGAAAAACATTGAAGATACTGTTGTGAATCCTGGTAGAGACAGTGTTACAAACCAAATCAGGAAAAAGGAACCCCAGATTTCTACCACAACCCATTATAATCGCATGGGGACTAAATACAACGAGGCCAAGACCAACCGATCTCCAATAAGAGGAGGTGAATTCTCCAGAAAGGGTGATATTCCCAGCACATCCACTTCCCAAACAGTTGCTGGATTAGCCACAGAAAAAGATATGTCCTTGGCCGTGACTGACCAGCCACTGCATACAGTGGAAGGTACTTCAGCCTCTTTAAATGATGGCTCCAAAATTATTCTTAGATTTCCACAGATGAACTTGTCTGGGACTGCAGAATCTTTAAATGTGGTATCCATAACAGATTACCAAGAGGTGTCAACTGATATGAATGAGGAAGAGAGCTTGCTGACCAGTTTCAAGCTTGATCCCGGAGCAGATGACTCTTCAGGCTCCAGTCCTGCCACTTCTGCCCGGCCCTTCCTCTCTGAGAACTTATCTGGTGGGTATGTATTTTCTTCAGAAAGCCCAGAGACAGTCACATATGATGTCCTTAAACCAGAATCTACAAGAAACACTCCAGAAGATTCCACTTCGTCAGGTTCAGAAGAATCACTAAAGGATCCTTCTATTGATGGAAGCGTGTGGTTTCCTGGCTCCACAGATGGGACAGCCCAGCCTGATGCTGGATCTGGGAGAGAGGACTTTCTCCAGACTAATTACACTGAGCTGCCCACTGACGAATCTGAGAAGACAACTGAGTCCTTTTCTCCAGGCCCCGTGGTGTCACAGGGTCCCTTGGTCACTGATATGGAAATGCCACCTTATTCTACCTTTGCCTACCTCCCGACTGAAGTATCACCTCATGCTTTCACTCCATCCTCCAGACAAGACGATTCCGTCCCCACCATCAACATGGTATACACACAGACCACTCAGCCAGTGTACAATGGTGAGACATCTCTTCAACCTTCCCGCAGTAGTGAAGTCTTCCCTCTAGTCACCCCTCTGTTGCTTGACAATCAGATCCTCAACACTACCCCTGCTGCTTCGAGTAGTGGTTCAGCCTTGCATGCCACGCCTGTATTTCCCAGTGTCGATGTGTCATTTGAATCCATCCTGTCTTCCTATGATGGTGCGCCTTTGCTTCCATTTTCCTCTGCTTCCTTCAGTAGTGAATTGTTCCGCCATCTGCATACAGTTTCTCAAATCCTTCCACAAGTTACTTCAGCTGCTGAGAGTGAGCAGGTGTCCTTGCATGCTTCTCTGCCAGTGGCCGGGGCTGATGTGTTATTAGAGCCCAGCCTTGCTCAGTATTCTGATGTGGCGCCACATCAGACTGCTACTACCCATGCTGCTCCAGAGACATTGGGATTTGGTAGTGAATCCGGTGTCCTTTACAAAACGCTTATGTTTTCTCCAGTTGAACCATCCGGCAGTGATGTCCTGGTGCATGCACGTTCTTCGGGGCCTGAACCTTCTCGTGCCTTATCTGATAATGAGGGCTCCCAGCTCGCCTTCACTGTTTCTTACAGTTCTGCAGTACCTGTGCATGAATCTGTTGACGTACCTTATCAGGGTTCCTCATTTAGCAGCCCTAGCCAGATGCCGATGCCTAAGTCCTCGTTGATAACCCCAACAGCATTGTTACTGCAGCCTACTCATGCCCCCTCTGGCGATGGGGAGTGGTCCGGAGCCTCCTCTGATAGCGAGTTTCTTTTACCTGACACAGATGGGCTGACAGCCCTTAACATTTCTTCACCTGTTTCAGTAGCTGAATTTACATATACAACATCTGTGTTCAGTGATGATAATAAGCTGCTTTCTAAAAGTGAAATGATGTATGGAAATGAGACAGAAATGGGAATTTCTTCTTTCAGTGAGATGGCTTACCATTCTGAAAGCACAGTCATGCCCAACGTGTATGATAATGTAAATAAGTTGAGTGCATCTTTACAAGAAACATCTGTTCCCATTTCTAGCGTAAAGGGCATGTTCCCAGGGTCCCTTGTTTATACCACCACTAAAGTTTTTGATCATGAGATTAGTCAAGTTCCAGAAAATAACTTTCCGGTTCAATCTATACATACTGTATCTCAGACATTTGGTGACGCTTCATTTAAGCCTGTGCTTAGTGCAAACTCAGAGCCAGCACCCTCTGACCCTGCTTCTAGTGAAATGTCTCCTTCAACTCAGCTCTTATTCTATGAGGCCCCCTCTCCTCATACTGAAGTGTCACTGCAACCTTCCTTTCAGGCTTCTGATGTTGACACCTTGCTTAAAACCGCTCTTCCAGCTGTGCCTAGCGATCCAATATTGGTTGAGACCCTCGAGGTTGATAAAATTAGTTCTACAGTATTGCATCTCATGGCATCAAATTTGGCTGCAAGTGAAAACACGCTGCACTCTACATCTGTACCGGTTTTTGATGTGCTGCCTTCCTCTGATAGGTCCTCTTCTTCACTTCAAGGTTTAACAATGTCTTATACAAGTGAGAAATATTCTGAACCAGTCTTGCTTAAAGGCAAAAGTTCCCAGCCAGCATACAGTAATGATGAGTTGTTGCAAACTGCCAAACTGGAGATTAACCAGGCCTTCCCCCCAACAGGAAGGCATGCATTTGCTACTCCTATTATGTCAATCGATAAACCAGAAAGTACCCTTATCAATAAGCCTATGTATTCTGATGAAGTTATCACCTCCACCAAAAGTTCTATTGCTGATGAGGTGTTTGCTGGCATTTCAACAGTTGTTTCTGATACACTTGTATCTACTCATCATTCTGTTCCTTTAGGAAATGGGTATATTTCTATTACAGCTGTTTCTCCCAACAGAGATGGTTCAGTGGCCACAACCAAGTTGCTGCTTCCTCCTAAAGCTACTTCTAAGCTGACTCATGGTGCCAGATCTGATGCTCATCTAGTGGGTGGTGGTGAAGATGGTGATCTTGATGATTATGATGATGATGATGATTATGAGGACAGAGATAGTGATGGCTTATCCATGCATAAATGTATGTCGTGCTCATCCTATAGAGAATCGCAGGAAAAGGTAATGAATGACACAGACACCCAGGACAACAGTCTTGTGGATCAGAATGACCCAACCTTATATTTACTATCTGAGAATTCTGAAGAAGAAAATAAAGGTGCAGGTATAACCCCAGACAGTCAAACTGGTGTGGACAGAAGTCCTGGTAAGTCACCACCCACAGATGAGCTAGCCCAGAAGCACAGTGATGGAAAAGAGGATGTTGACACTCAGACTGGTAGTGCTCTGCCTCCGCTCACCCCAGAATCTAAGGCCTGGGCAGTTCTCACAAGTGATGAAGAGAGTGGATCAGGGCAAGGTGCCTCAGATAGCCTTAATGATAAGGAGACCTCCACAGATTTCAGTTTTCCAGACCTTAATGAAAGAGACGCTGATGGGGTCCTGGAAGCGGGTGACTCAGAAATCAGTCCTGGATCCCCGTGGTCCTCAACACCATCTGTGACTAGTGGGCACTCAGACGTGTTCAACAGTTCAGAGGCAGGTTAGTTGTGATCACAAGGGTAGACTGAGGTGTGGTGATTTTCCTGCTCTCAAAGTAAAATAGAAAAATCACGGGAAAGTTGAAATTCAGTAAAATAGCAAATCGTCTTTTTTAAAATTAAAATATAAACAAGTCAATTCAGAGCTTTCAAGTTATTGTCTTATTCTTTACCTCAAATGAATATTAAATATGTTTTGATCTTTAACTTAACTTTTTTTTCAGGATACATAGGAGATTTTTATGTATTGTCGGTATTTTTTATTTCCACAGGAGGCCTGTTACACATGGAAGTAATTATGTTTGCATAGTACATTTTTAGCATACTGTTTTTAACATAAGATTATAATGTACCACTTCAAGGATTTTAATTTTCATATCTGTGTTCTAAAATATTTTATATACTAATTCTATTGAATTCTAAGGTCTGATAGTAATATCATATAAGAACTTCTCTGTGATGTGCCATGTGGAAAGGAATTAGAAATTTTGCATATCCACATCAGCATGAAGAGCTTTGAAAAGTTCTTTTGTTGAGTTTTGAAAGTTAATGTTGATGGTTTTAAAAAAAAGTTTTCATTTTTTTTAATTGTCTTTCTTTTGTCCCTTAATGTTGCCTAAAGAGGGCAGTGTAAACCAAGAGAATGCATTTTGCTTTGTGCTTGCTGTTGTAGACCTTTTTAAGTTAAATAATAAGCATTAATATGCACGGTATGTATAGGTATTGTATGACAAGATGTAAAAACACTAGAACATTTTCTGGAGAGGTGCATTTCATTTGTTAATGTATTTTATGTAAATTGGTTTATTGGCCAGCTGTTTCTTAGAGGAGATTACTCGCAGCACATAGAATACAGATGTCTGCTTTAAATGCCAATGGGGAGAAAAGGGAAGTTCAATTCCATTAAGCATATGAAGTACTAAATAATTTCAATGAATTGATGATAAGAATTTTATCATTTCCTTTGACTAAATGATAAGGTTTTTAAATTCTTTATACCTCTAAAGATAGGCTAATATAATATCTTGCATTCTTCTTTTATAAAAGTGAATGTTTATAATCCAGAATATAGACAGACTTCATTGGGATATTTTTCCCTTCTATTATTTTCATCTTTGGAATTAGTTGTATATATTTCCTTCAGTGAAGCAGCAATTAAAAGTTTGTATGTTTTGCTAGAGGTTTTTTTTTTCCTATATCTTACTTGGTGCCTATTTAGCATTGCATTTCAGTTTAAACACATAAACTCTAATATGTGAGAATGAATGAGCCATAGGTTACACATTCATTAGTGTTTTCATATATAGGAATTGTCATCTGTCCTCAATTATGGTGATTTTTTGGTTTTTTTTTTTTTGGTACTGGAGATTGAACCCAAGGGCATTCTACCTCTGAGCTACACCCTCAGTCCTCTTTTTTATTCTTTATTTTTACACAGAGTCTCATTAAGTTGCGGAGATCCTCACTAAGTAGCTGAGGCTGGCCACGAACCCGTTTCCTCTGGTCTCAGCCTCCCAAGTACCAGGATTAAAAGCATGCACCACCACGCCTGGCTTGATTTTTAAAAATTTTTTATTAGATTTATTTTAAAGGGAAATATCAAGAATCTATCTTGATATATAATACATTTATATGAATGTATATATATACATATATATATATGTATGTATTCTAAGACTAGAATTATTGACTAAAACATTCTCTTTGGTGAACTAATTAGGTTTATTTGAAGGGCAAGATTATGTTCTCCTACTAATGAGAAAACACAATTAATATAATATCTAGCATCATCAAGTAACATAATTAATGAAGTAAATAAGATCAAACAGGATTAGGATAAAATTCCTGTTTTTGAAACCATATGTGTAAGTCATAGGTAGTCTGTCTTACCTAAAAACTGCATATGCCCCTTAATCTGAAATACATAATTTATAGTGTATTTTTAAGATATAGAGCAATTTTCAAGATATCTTCCTCAAAATAATATAAATAAGGCCGGGCGTGGTGGCGCACGCTTGTAATCCCAGCATTTGGGAGGCTGAGACCGGAGGATCCGGGTTCGCGGCCAGCCTCAGCTACCTAGTGAGGCACTCACACTCCACAACTTAGTGAGACCTGGTTTCAAAATAAAGCAAAAAATAGGGCTGGGGGTATAGCTCGGAGGTAGAATGCCCCTGAGTTCAATCCCCAGTACCGCAAAAAAAAAAAAAAAAATATATATATATATATATATATATAAATAAGGCAAATATTAGTATCTGCAATTTATAAATGAGTGAAACAGAGACACAAAGAGTCTAGATTACTTACTCCAGATTGCATAAACACTAAAAACAAAACTAAGCCTGGAAATCTGTATTATAAGTGTCTGTCTCTTAAATAATGTGCTTCCATGATTGAGAATTACAAAATATACCTAATGCCCAAAATTTAAAGTTATAACCAAATTTATACTGATTTATTCTTAAAACATTTATCTTAACTTTTTATTTTCTAATTGCCTGCTAGTAGATTCTTGTCTTTTTGTTTAGGTAACTCATATATACTGCTCAGCCATAGCAAAGCACATACATTGGTCTCAACTAAATGAAAATAAAATCAATACAACTAGTTCTTCATTTCAGTATATAAAGCAACCAGCTGATTGTACTTTCATGTGAAATTCCATCTTGTATAAAATGACTAGGTTTCATGATATAAAATTGCACTAGAATTATCATTCTGACTCCTCATTTAAGGGACTTAAGATCAGTTCTCCCAGAGAACTTACAAGAGAAGTCTGTATATGGGACTATATAAGTTTGCATGTGAGTATGAAGCACATGCATATAAGTGTGATGTGCATTTGGTGTATATTATTCATTTTATGTCTTGAATGTCTTCCATATATATCACATATATGATCAGACATACTGTATGTATATGTGTGCACATACATCTATACGAATGAGATAACTACTTTCCTATATGCACACCCATATACATACTGGTATGCGTATTCGTGATCAAAGACTTGTGTGATTATATAAGCTCACTTTGTACAGTAATCCACATCATTGGTTCTCAAACTTTAATGGGGATCAGAATCACCTGGAGGACTTGTCAAAACATAATTTGCTTAGCCTTACCC
The DNA here is from genome assembly GCA_004027655.1 of Graphiurus murinus. Classification (NCBI taxonomy): domain Eukaryota; kingdom Metazoa; phylum Chordata; class Mammalia; order Rodentia; family Gliridae; genus Graphiurus; species Graphiurus murinus. The sequence continues at coordinate 30,812 of PVLC010001102.1, read as the reverse complement.
AGTGTTGTGGTTTGGGTGGAGCCCAAAATTTGCATTTCTAAACAGTTACAGGTAATACTGATGTGGCTATTCTGGGAATCACAGCTTAAGAATGTCTGATGTAGATAATACTGTTAACCACTATTTGGAAATACTAGGTATGGAGGAGGACTTTACTAAGTGGATTATTTCATTTTTTACCCACAAACTTTCCATTTAGGTAACAATAGTTACAATAGGAAAAATGTGAAGACAACCATGTATAAAACAAGATGCTTTTAAAATTTCATACCAAAAATGTCAGTACACTCAATCTCAAGTTATTTAGGTATCCAGATACACAAGCCTGCACACAATAAATAATGGCTAAAACTTGTGGTTGAAATAATAAAAATAGAAGCTTTGGTGTTCTCACACGAATATTAACTATAACACAGGGGTCAAACCTTCCCTTTTTATAAAGATTTATGATTTTTTAGTCACATCTTTGAATGCTGTTATTTTTTTCTAGCCAATGCATTTATAATTATATGAACAAACATTTGGGAATTGCGGGTATTATATGTTCCTTTGAAGCATTTCCCGTATGAGTAGATTAAATTCTGTCATCCCTAGTTACAGAATACAACTGATATATTAAATCTTAAGTTCTTTGCAGCTAGAGTATATTTTAGTGCTGTATGCATACATTTATATTAGTCTTAAATTTTTTTCTCTCTCTCATATATTTGAAATCTTAATTGATTTTATCTGTCTTGTGGCACTAACCAGTAAGACTCTTGGTATAAAACATCAACTGTGCCAAGTGTGTAGACTTTGATGGGAAAAGTAAATTTAGTTCTTCTACAAGTAGACAAGCTAAGGGCTCTTACTTTGTAGCACAGTCAACTAGTCATGGCAGAAACAACTCTCATAGACCATTGTCTTGGCTTCCTACAGAATACACGTCAAAGCAGAGGAAAAAGATGGTTCCTGGCCACTCGCACTCATAGTCCTGAATCTCTTGTTAACAATGTGAAAGGAAATATCAGTTGCAATGGTTTTTCCAAGTGATAGAATAATATACCTCACTGGTCATAAGAATAGTCACGTGCCACCTTTTAAACTTAACCCAAAGACTTCTTCATTATATACATTTGCATATTTGAAATGAATTTCTTCTATGTATGTAGTCTTTCATTTTACACACAATAAGTAGTATTTCATTTTTTATAGAAATAACAGTGGATAAGAAAGACTTCAGAATAACATTAAAAAAACAACATACATTTAAAATTAGTATAATCTGCTAGATTTAAAGATTATCCTAAGATGTTTTTTCTTCTTGGAATTGTTAATTGCTCCGAATTATTGACCTAACAGCAGGATTAAAAAGAATTCATTTTAAATTAACTTTAAATTAATTTTAGAAAACCTAGATCGTATATGGCTATTCAGTAAATACTTGTGGTTTTATTCATCATTTAAAAAAGCTGTGTGGTTTTCTTGTTTTAATAATTTTGTTTTCCTTTGATCAAGATTGTCTATTGTGCTTATTTCTTACCTGGTGCCAGTCTTCATTGGGTTATCACAGTTTCTCAGTTCTAATAGCCTTCCTGACATTTTAAACTTTGTTCTCCTTAAATTGGCTTATACTCATAGACACTCTTTGCATCATAAAGTCAAAGTTGTAAAGGTAAGTAAGAGCAATGAAGGTTGCAATTGATCAGTTGAAAAGTGTTGTGATTTCTTCTTTGTCTTAAATATCAACTCTCTCAATTTTCTCCGACTACAGAGGCCAGTAATAGTAGCCATGAGTCTCGTATCGGTCTAGCTGAGGGGTTGGAGTCCGAGAAGAAGGCAGTCATACCCCTCGTGATTGTGTCAGCCCTGACTTTTATCTGTCTAGTGGTTCTTGTGGGTATTCTGATCTACTGGAGGTAAGTTGAGTGTTCATTTTGGAAAATCTAATTCACTAAGCTGAGATTTTGCCCATATTTCATCTGAAAGATCTTCAAAAGCATATTCAAAATTCCTTTAATGCAAAAGCTGCCATTAATTTATTCATATAACTATGAACAAGGTGCATCTGTGAATCCAAAGACAATAATAAAAGGGTTGATTGTTTCTCATCCTTACATCAATCTATTAGAATGGAGGAACCTTGACTACAGTTAATATTTGATATAGTATTTTGACAGTTGCACTTTTCATATGAATCTAATTAGCATTCAAACATCACCACAGCATTTAACAGAAGTCTAAGCTTTTCACCAGTAGTTATAATTGCAAAAGTTATTAAAAATATTTTAATAACTGTTTGTATAGGATGCATGTCAGTCAGCTATGTATACTGATGAAAAATGATAACCTGTGCACAGAACTAGAATACAAACAATTAGAATATGACTATAAGTAGGGAATCAAGTTAAGGACAATATCAGGATGTATGGAGTTTTTTAAAGTTCCTTTTAATTTGCTTTGAGGATAAAATATAGCTTCATTTTCATCAATAACCCATTAAACCTTTAAAGGACAAAGATAATTGCACTCATCAAAGCTCTCCAGCCTCTAACAAGCTGTACACAGAGCCAATTAGTAAATTTACCAGGGACATGATGTTAAGTCAGTTGAACTGTCTGTTGGAAAACAAGGACTTTAGGATAATATAAGCATTTGTATCTGTAAACTGAGAAAGCACATAGCTTAGTACTTTATACTCTTGTTTTAAAAGAGAATTTGTTCTGAAGATTTCTAATTAATGTTTTGTTTAGCAGCATTCTATAAATTTATATCATCATCTTTATGTTATCCCAAAATATATTATCTTAGTTTGTTCCAAAATAATCTTTGTATTTGACTGTTTCTTATGCATCTAGTATCATGTTAACTACTATTGGAAAACATATTTTTTAAAAATATGAATGTGAATTATTGTTTTCAGAAAATTTATGCTTATGGGGGGAAAATAATTTTTATGAAAAATGTATAAAATACTACACAAAAGTATATGTATAGCAACTGAAGTCCAATGCTGAGTGGACAGGGAGCAATGGATCTTTAAAGGTCAGAATGGGTAAGGTTAATGTAAAATAAAATGTGAGGCTAGCGCTTCATGTGATTCAGGAGGTAGGGATAAAGGAGGAGGTCATTCCAGGCAGGGGTATGGCAGGTGAGAAGAACCTAGAAGTAAGAATTTGCTGAATATGGCAAACTCAGTGAGGCTAAGAACATGCAGTTACATGTTGTTGCACATTGTTTGGCTCACCCAGAAGCTTTCATGACCAACTGTATTTCACATCTGACTTCTTTTATAGAACACAGTAGACTTCAGACTGTGAAGAACAGATCATGATTTTGTTACTGTAGTACTACATGCCTTAATTCATTTTGCCCAGCAACATGCAGACAAGTCTTCTTTCTTCAATCTGTGTCCCATTGATTTGTATCACTGCCTATCCCTCTTTAGAGAAAATCCCATGCTCAACAGAGTGCTTTGAACATAGTACTTATCACATAAATGTTGGATCAACAGCATTCATTTTATTTGCTCCCCACTTCTCACTAGATTTGTTGGCCAAACATCTTGCCGTATTTTGATAATCATTTTTGTTGAGATTTCTGGTTTCCCTCTATCTGACTTTCTCTGCAAACCATTTCTTTAATAATGGAAATTCTTATCAAAGAAATTTTAAAAAGGATGGAAAATATAACCAAACTATTTCAGTGTAAAGGGTGCTAATGTAAAATTCCAATAAAGATGTCATGTAGTTTATAGTTACAAGGTTAAAATCACTAGAATGAGTATCTTAATCTCTATCAATACTTCAAACATATTTTTGCAAATCTGAAAATTGGTGCCCTATTTAATATGATTTAATATTTCATGGAAAATTAAAACCTGGAGTGCTTTTTGTCTTTGATTAGTTATGGATCATCTCACCTATACTATGTAAGAAAAGATAAAATACCCAGTTAAAAATATATTAATTTTACCTCACCAATAAGATGTTTCTGTTTCCATCACAAATAACACTTTATGTGCCTGGAATAGAGACTGCGCCTGCTTAAAGGGTTTTATATGTATATTTTATCTATCAAATGCTCTGATAAAATTTATTTATTCGTACTTATTTATTGCAAAATTTGTTAAATATCCATTCTATTCACTTCTGCTTGAAATTAATTCACTAAAAAATGTAACTATTTAGTGCCACAGTTATTCAGGGTGAAGAGGGCAGAGCAAATATTGAGAAGAGACAAAAGATTTTGGGCTGGGCTTGGTGGCCCATGATTGTATTCCCAGTACTTAGGAGGCTGAGACAATAGGATCACAAGTTCATAGCCAGCCTCAGCTACTTAGTGAGGCCCTCTGCAACTTAGTGAAACCTTGTTTCAAAATAAAGAATAAAAAAATAGGTCTGTGGGTATAGCCCAAAGATAGAAGACCCCAGGGTTCCATCCCAAGTACCACCACCACCAAAAAAAAAAAGATTTTGGGACATCCTAAAGGAGAAGGAACAACTTTATTTCTTTATTTGGAAGCAACAAGCTTATATAGTGCAGGCAGGAAAGACAACTTACAGAAGCACTATTGTGAATATGAAGTGAATGTTTGCCATACAAAAGTTGTCTTATCTTAGCCAGACGTGTTTCTCAAACATTGTCTGGGAGCTTCAGCAGGAGCATATTATGATGGCTTCAGCCCTTGCTGACTACTTCTGCTAGCTGTAAGTAAGCATCCTTGACTCTTCAGTGCAGCATTCTGCTGTTTACTGATGCTTAACATGACTGCAGTCATATCCACAATTCTTGACCTTCCAAGACTCTGACACTCTCATCAAGAAATTATTGAACAACCTCCTCCAGCATATCTCCCTTTTTGTTTTTGTGGAAAGCCTAGTGAAATAGACAGTTGGGTTAAAGTTGTTCCAACCTTCCTTCATATTATTCCAAGCAGTCAGAGCACCCATATTAAGAGAGGAGGCAATGGATTGAATATCCTCCTGTAACCGCTGTATATTCAAAGAAGCATTATGCTTTTCCCATACCAAAATCAAATGATTTTTAACATGATCAGGGGTGAAAGATTTCATTATAATGGACATCAGTGGCACATATCTTAGAAAAGGTATGATGATAAAGTAACCTTTGCTGTGTTTACATGGAGGATACTTTATCTCTTAACCATGCACAGTATCCTTAAGTCCAGATAGTTCAATCTCAAAAATCTGAATTATCCTTTGTTGAATTTGCAAAGTTTTAGGCATATTTATTTTTAAATTTGGTACACAGAAGTTGAAAAGAGGCACTCCTGGTGGTCAGGGAACAGCATTGTTTCTAATCTGTAGGCATTGCATCTGAGGGATCAGGTTGGTCTGTGGATTTTTCTAGATCAGGATAAGGCTTGACTCATTCGGCGAGCAGTTAAAGTAATCCAGTTTCTGTGGAGACATAGGCATATCTTCTTTCCCAAGTTAGCAATGAAGCAGGACAATGCCATTTTTTTATATTTGTAAATGACCTTAGGGAAAGATCCTTGCAATTAATATTTTTTAAAATGTTTACAGATACCACAAACCAAAAAATTAAAAATATATAAAACTTATTTTATGTCTTTAGAAGATAACTCCTAATTCCCCTTTTTTGTTTTGTTGCTTCTTTTTTTTCTTAACACATTTGCCTCTAATTATACTTTTCTGCTGGGTGTTCAAGACCAAGAAGATAGCCCTGTGTGGGGCAAATTAAGTTTTTATAACATTATTTTGCTGTCAAGATCAGTTAAGGCACCTCAGGGTTACTCTTAGGGACTTTGTGAGGCTTTTCCTCTACCAGTTGTGCCATCTGCCAAGACAGGTCATGTTCTTGCTGATCATTTGACTTCCCTTGAAGCAAAGGGAATATGTCCTTCTCCAATGACCCTCTTTTTTGCAGAATATGTGCAAGTGGCCTTCATGCTCCCCCTAATTGGGGAGGTCAGATGGCTTACCAGTTTTAGGGCTTTTAGTATTATACCATTATCTCCTGGGTCCTATTTGACCTTGGAAGCTGAGTGATTTTTTTCCTTAGCCCTTTTATTTCCTGATTTTTTTCTTTTAAGTTTTAGTTGTTGAAGACCAAGAAGGTTAGTTTTACCAGTCCTTTTTTATCTGTCATATAAATGATGGCTATCAACTGAAAATACTGTTTGATAGTTGTACTATTATTAAATATTAAGAGACAACAGTTATACAGTCTTATAAGAAAAACACAAAACAGAATTATCAGTAATAAAATAAATCTTATTTGTATCTTTGCATAGAGGAGACGGTTATAATATAATTATCCATACACAAATATAAAACTGAAAAAGTTATTATTATTACCAATTTTTGTTTAGATGCCATTAGCTTGGTGAAGTGTTGTTTTTGTTTTTGTTTGTATTTTAGAAATTTGTACTTGGGAAACACAAATACCTCTAACACATAAAAAGTTAGCAATACTTAACATAGTCACAAAGAAGTTATACATACGCTAAATTAGCTTTTACATTCAAGGTGTAATTTAGGGTCCATGGCTCAGTAAGATAACTATAATTGCAAGTCTATATAAGTAAACAATACTGACAAAAATAAAATATTTCTAGAACTTCTATAAGCTTAAGAAACTGTTAATTATCAGAAATAGACCTATTATCTGGTATACAATTGTATTTTTACTTATACAATAATAAAACATTCATTTAGCCAAAATAAACAGATATACTTCAGGTCTTAAGATGATAGGGATTTCTTAATCTGAATAGTACTAGATACATAAATGGTAGAAATTTTTAAAATTTCATTAGTCATTTTTATATGTTTAACATTTAGACATAATGCATACAGTATATAAGAGAGTACTTACTGTTTGTTTATCTTGAATGTATTGAATCTATATATCTTTATCTTTATAACATTTATGCTTACCTAATTTACTCATTTAATAATTATTTTAAATTATCCCTGAAAATGTAGATGCTAAAAAAACATAGTTAGCATTTTAAACCATCTTTCCTGTAAAAGAAAAAAGCTAAATAAAAATGGTCATTATTCTTTAAACATTTAACAAAAATGGACAAATACAATCCTGATTGGGTAGTATCCTGCAAAAGAATCATGCTAATAATTTTAGTAATATCTTTTACTTTTATTTTTACCAACAAATTTAACTTATTTTTTAAGAATTTAAGTCATGTGAACTAAAAGGTATTTGGATCCATTTTTGTTGTTGTTATTTTTAATTTATGAGTACTCATTTATTTATAAACCAAGTTTGGTACCATGTAGATATTAGATGGACAATACACTTACATGTACAAACATATATAAACATACACAGAAAACAAATCTCTTATAACTTTAATTTGCCAGGCATTTTATTTTTATAGATAGGATACTAAATGTAGTGCCAAATTTAAAGTTTTAGATATCCAAATACATTCTATTTTAGATGTTTGTCTTGTAACACAGAGAGTAAGAGATTATAAAATAGATGACAAAAACATGGAAGCCTATTTAACAGGGGCTAGGGCAGGGTCCACCAGTCAAGGATGGCACTAAATCAACTGGTTTAGGTAGACACTTGTTGCACCATGAGGAAGACTCTGCCACAGATATTACCACCTTAGGGAAGCAAAACCCAAATATTTAGATTTATTATTATCTTTTAGAATAAGCCTTTATTTTTAAATTTACATTAGGGCCAGGCCAAGTAACAAAAACTAGTAGTTTTTCCTCATTTTCTAAGGTGGTTTTTTTTTTTGCCTTTTTATTTATTTAATAAAAATAAATGACTTTTTAGGTATAGTATGATTTAAAATTTTTAAAGCTTAAGATATGCATTCCTCATTATATTTTAAAAGACAAACATTATTTTGAGCAGGTATCAGTAAAGAGTTAGTGAGGGCTTTTTAATCATGAGTTAGCTCATAGCTACATGGCATAGCTTCAAGAATTCCTTTGGTAAAAGAGCTCAGTAAAACATTTTTTTGGTATATTTTGTTTTAATTCCTTAAGTACTTGAAAGGACAAAGGTTTATGTCTTAGATTCTGCCCTTGAGCCCTGATGAGAGGGAATGCCTGTATCTGCCCAAGGATAGCAGCCTCCCATAAGCAGGCAGCTATTACAGGCTCTGTCTGATCTTTCAGATGGCAAAGCCAGTGGAGGTGACAATGGAAACTTTTTCTTGTAGGAAAACAGGATCTGGACTCCAGAGGAGGCAATCTGCCCTCTAATGAGGCAGAGGGGTTAGGCCCCTTGGAAAGAATATAAAAAAGCAATCCACCTTCTAGTAGGGTTGAGGGGTCAAGCCCCTTGAGTGGCTCTAGCACAGAAGCTATGAGACCACATAACAAATAACAGTTCTGAGGCAAGATTTTACTCCACCTGTGGGCAATCCTTAAATTATCTTCTGTCACTTTTACTCCTTTTACTTTTATTTAACTCTAAACTTTTTGATTTCCCATTATAAAGAATCCTTGATTTCCTGTCTTTCATGAGTATGCAATATATCAGGCTTACCAATCGCAATGGCTACTTACAGTTTACATTTCTGTATTTATTTTCTTTTTTATTCCTCTCCTAGACCCTGTTTGGGCACCACTTGTTGCGACCAGCATGGCAGGTATTCAGAGTGAAGAGGGTGGCACAGCAATTGAGAAACAAAAGACAAAAGATTCTTTGTTTATTTGTTCCTTTATTTCTTTCCAACTCTCCCTACATTCTTTCCAAAAATCCTGTATTGACAAAAGATGTTGGAATCTCCTAAAGGAAAGGAACACTTTTATTTGGAAGCAACAAGCTTATATACTTCAGGCAGGAAAGACAGTTTACAGAAGCACTATTGTAAATGTGAAGCCAATGTTTGCCATACAAAAGTTCAGTCCAGTCCTACCTTAGCCAGACCTGTTTCTCAAACATTGTCTGGGAGTGTTAGCAGGAGCATGTTATGACACTTTCAGCCCTTGCTGACCACTTCTGCTGGCCATAAGTAAGTATCTTTGACTCTTGTCAAGAAAGGCAAAGTGCAACTTTCTGGTGTTTGCTGATGCTTAACATGACTGCAGTCATGTTCACAATTCTTGGCCTTCCAAGATTCTAACACTCTCATCAAGAAATGATTGAGCACCTTCCTCCAGCAATTTAGATCATTGGGATCACTATGTCTGAATCACAGTAGTGCATTTTTCAAGGTTTGTGTGAATTATTCTAATTCCACTGTAGATGCATTTGTAAATACTGCAATATGGAAACATATTAGACTTTTGTGTTGGAAGGCTTACAAATGTAATGGCATGCCAATAACACAATGATAGTAACAGTCCTTCGGGGTTTTTCCAAGCTTAAATATTTGTACATTCTTTAAAACAAACAAACAAACAACTTTAAGCTGGGTGTAGTGGCACATGCCTGTAATGCCAGTACTGGGAGGCTAAGACAGGAGACTTACAGGTTCAAGCCAGCCTCAGCAGTTTTGCGAGGCCCTTAGCAACTTAGTGAGACCCTGTTTCATCATAAAAAATTAAAATAGGATAGTAGCTCAGGGGGTAAAATTCCCCCGGGTTCAATCCCCAGTACCATAAGAAAAAAAATAGTTTCAATGAGATAAAATAAAACTAATATATCATAAATTTACCTGTTTAAAGCATACAATTCAATGGTTTTTAAAGTATTTTATCATTTCCCTAATGACTAATGATGTTGAGTATTTTTGCATATGCTTATTGGACATTTATATATCTTCTTTGCAGAAATGTGTGTTCATATCCTTTTCTGTTTGGTTTTTTTTTAATGTGGTATTTAACTTTTTATTATTGAATTGTGAGTATATTTATTTATTCTAGATAAAAGTCCTTTATCAGTTGTCTAATTTGCAATTATTTTTCTCATTCTGTGGGTGGTCTTACTTGCTTGATATTTTTTAAAGTACAAACTTTTTTTTTAATTTTGATGAAGGCCAATTCATTCTTTTTTCTATCATTGCTTATACTCTTGGTATCATATTTAAGAAGATGTTGCCCAACTTAAAGTGATAAAGATTAACATCCAGAATTTTTTCTAAGAATTTTAAAAAGATGAAGGATTCACACTTCATAATTTCAAAGCTTATCACAATACTAAAGTATATTAAGAGAAACTGGTACTGGCATAAGAATAGACAAATAGATCAATGAGATATAACAGAGTCCAGAGATAAGCTTTTTTGTTTGTGGTCAGTGTATTTTAGACAAGGGTTTTAAGAACTTTAAACAGATAATAGTCCTTTTAACAAAAGATGTGAGGGCAATTGAATATCCACATAGAAAAAAAATCAAATTTGACCTTTTTCTCATACTGTACAAAAAAAAAATGAACTCAAGAAGGTCTATAGACCTAATGTAGAAGCTAAAACCATACAATTCTTGAAAGAAAACATTTAAGCACTTTTCTACCTAATTTTTTAGGAAAAAATTATCTCAAAGTGGCATCATAAGTCTTCTCTTTGGTCTATTTACCCAACTCAAGATGTTCACTTGTATGTTGTACAAACCTTGGAAGGAAGCATATTTTAGCAGAAAGACAACAAATTAGGTGATAAAATCTGGATTATTTTCCCAATTCTGCCTCAAATTTTCTATAAGGTTTGGGCAGGTCACTTAGCCACCTATGAATTAGTTTCTTCTGTTTGCCATTTTGGTGGGCTCCCTGGGGTCATCTTTAAGTTTGCAATAAGCCCTTCCTTAGGGAGTCTGTAAGTGAATTTAGCATGCTGAATATTGTTTTATATAAGGATACCGAGAAATGGAATCATAACTACACATTTCCAGCTTTTAATTCTAGGTACTTACTGTGATGAAAGGGTGTAAATTTAATAATCAGATTACCATTGATTGATAGGACCTATGTCTACAAGTTTAAAACAGTCATCACTTTTTTCATCATGGCTGAGTGATAATTAGCAGGAGACACAGTTATCAACACTTAGCACATAGACGTGAAGACATTCGCTGTGTATTGAGAACAGATGGACTATAGATAGTGAGTCTTGTCATACATTAAATAATGTGCCTTGGACATATTTTCCAGATGTTTTAAGGTATAATTTACATGAATCAGACCATAAGCTTCTAAGATGCAAAATGGTTTCAACGGGGAATATTTTCCAATAGAAAGATCATTTTAAGAAAAAAAAAAAAAGAGCTAATTTTGAAAGCTTTTTTTAAAGAGCTAGAACTTTAAAAACACAAAAGTGATATTCATCAAAATTCTATGTTATCAAAAGCAGTATAGAAAAAAAAAACTTTCCATAGATGCAGTTGTTTTGGTTGGGAGGGATGGGAAGAAAAGCAACATAAATTATTTATTGATCTTACATTCAAATTTGTGGGTCATTAAAAGAGCTACCAAAACTGAATGGAGGTCAGCTGGTGCCATACTGCCTTTTAAATAGAATGTCACTTCTAATGTAAGACTTGCATTGTACAATATACCTTGGCAATATACATTGTCTATACATTAGCTTACACAATTTTAATTTTTTCCCATTAACAACCTTTTTAGTATAATACATAAGCTTCTTTCAGGAGGTTAACTTCAAGTTACATTGCTGGGCCACTTATTTTCTAAAGTCAACAAAGATTTTATTACATAGTTGAAATGAGTAGAGTTGGTACTTATCCAGTTACTACAGTGAACGTTAGCAGCATGTTAAACCTCAATGCCAATATTTTGCTTAGTCTTTTGTATTCTATCAGATGCTGCCTTCTTCCCATTCTATCAGAGTTATTGACATATTCTACATCCATCTAACTGACCATCCATCTCTCCATCCATCCATCTTTCTCTCCCTATACATCTCATCTTTCTCTCCCAAGTGTTTTGACATTTCATCTGAGGCTCAGGTAGGCAAGAGAATCTAGGACACAGCTGAAAAACTTACTAGCACAGTAATAAGAGTTGAGTTTACATAAAATCAAGAGACATAGCCCTTTTTAAAAAAATTAATAAGGACACAAGCATAAAATAAGATGCTTAACTACTGATTAAATGGAATAATGTCCAGGAAATAAAGGTCACTTATGGATTCGGTATATTTTTTCAGAACACTCTCTATATAAATGAGCATGAATGGAAGGTCGTATCGGAAGCCTTGGACACAGAGAAGTTGATGTGCTAGCATCTGCTTAGGAAATGAGAGGCTGTTCCACAGAGAAGATGCCTCAGATGTCCTGAAGGAAAGCAATGTTTGTCTAGCATATTGTGAGTGAAGCATTATGATGAGAAGGAGAATCATACTGAAAGCAGGGAGGAGAGATACTGAGGAGAGAACAAGAAGGGTTCCATGATCTACCATGTGTTTGTAGTATTGGAATACAAACTTCAAGGAGAAAAATTAAAAAGGGTGACGACCAGAGATAGGTAGACCTTAGGTGCTGAAAAATCTTAAATTGCATAATCTAAAAATATAAAAAATATAAAACTAGAACCAATGGGTAAAATGAGCAGGGAGATAGATACAAATAGGAAGAGCCATAGCCCTGGAGGAGGAAGACCTACTCTCTGTGTACCATTTGGAGGCGCTTATACAAAAATGAGTTTTGAGTTCTTATAAGAAAGGAATATTTAGCAACTAACACTCACCATAATAAAAGTGTGTTCCTTGTTAAGAAAAATATTCAAAGTGGACCTTAACTATATAACAGAGATGCTACTAAAAGGATTCTTATATCAGCTGTGAATTACACTAAGTACCTTAAGTCATTTTACAGCTTTCTCTGTTTTTAAAAAATTTACCTGCTTCGTAAATATGCTTTAGAGCTATCTAAAGGATTTTACTTCTGTAATCTTAAAATCACCCAAAAGTCCAGTGTTTGCATATTGATGCATCAGAACAGGTGAACCACAGTTGCACAGATGAGCCTAGATTAACCTGTAGTTTCTGCTCCAGTGGCTTTAGGTTTTTTTCACTTGCTTGTGACATTAAGGCTGTGAAATAGACCATACAATTTTACTACTTACTTACTTACTACTTATAGCAGTTTGTTCATTGAACAGGTATGTTGGAGCACCTATAACACGACAGCACTAAGGAAGGACTAGCATGGTAATGGCCAAGATAATGTACTTTGTGTTGTTTGGCTTAGATTCTGCTGGGGGAGACCAACTATACACATGTGAAACAAATAAAGAAATACATCAGCGATGGTACAAAGGATTCTCAACTTATCATGTTTGGACTTTTTTTTTTATCTTTCCAATGGCACCAAAGCAATACACATTCAGTAGAAACTGTGCTTCAGATTTTGAATCTTGATATTTTCCTGGGCCAGCCATATGCAAAACAATACTATCTCCAGATGTTGGACCGTGGCAACCAGCCATGTTCCCCAGTCAGCCACAAGATCATAAGGGGAAATAACTAATACTTTGCATTGCACTGTTGCTAAGTATTAATGTTCCTTTGATTAGGTTATTAAATGCATTTTCAATTTAGGATTTTTTTTAAAACTTACAGTGAGTTTGTCAGGACCTAAAATCCCATCATAAGTAGAGGATCGTCTCTATTTCAGATAGTAATATATACCAGAAAGCAAACAAGAGGGCAAAAGTTAGTGGCTTAGAAGGATGGGCTAACACCTTTAGCTATCACATCAGGGGCACTCAAAGGAAATAGTACTTGGGCCAAAGCAAAAAATGCTGGAAAAGGGGCAGGTGGGCAGAGGGAGGAGCAAGAGCCAAGGCTCTGAGATGGTAAGATGAGACTTCTGTAGGAAAGAAAGAAGATCAGTGTGGGCTGGGGCCTGCCCAGTGAGGAACTCGTAGGAAGTGAAGCTACTGAAGTCCTGGTGGCTTGGTCATGAAAGGCCTTACTCCCCTTACCAAAATAATCGAATGTCGGTGGGAAGCCATGCAAGAATTTTATCCAGGAAACTTATTTAATGGCAAAATAGCAATATTTGGCAGGGGAGGGGTCACTACTTGAGAACAAAATTGCACATCAGGTTAAATACTGGGTAGTCTAAAGCTCTAAAATGGAAAGTGAGCCTGTAATCCCAGCTACTCTTGGCAGCTGAGGCAGGAAGAACTAGAGTTTAAGGTCAACTTGGATAACATAGCAAGACCTTCTCTCAGGAAAAAAAAAAAATCTTAGCTAGGATTGGTGGTGCATACTTGTAATCCCAGTGCTTGGGAGCCTGAGATGAGAGGATTGCAGGTTCAAGGCCAGCCTCAGCAACTTAGTGAAACCTTGTTTTAAAATAAAAAAAATAAATTAAGATGGAGTATAGCTCTGAGGTAGAATGTTCCTGGCTTCAGCCTCCAGTTAAAAAAAAAAAAAAAAAAAAAAAAAAAAAAAAAAAAAAAAAAAAAAAAAAAAAAAAAAAAAAAAAAAAAAAAAAAAAAAAAAAAAAAAAAAAAAAAAAAAAAAAAAAAAAAAAAAAGAAAGAAAAAAAAGAGAGTAAGTTCTATAAGTTCTAAAGTCATTTTCTTTTTCAAAATGTCTTTATATTCCTGGCACTTTCTGAATGCTAAATTATTAAGAACTATAGTTTTAGCAGGGTGCAGTGACACACAGTACTTGAGAGGCTGAGACAGGAGGATCACAGGTTTGAAGTCAGCCTCAGCAAATCAGAGATACCTTCATCAACCAAGCATAACCCTGTTTCAGAATTTAAAAAAAGAAAAAAGAAAAGTGCTGGGGGGTATATCTGTGAGGTAGAATGCCCCAGGATTCAATCACTAGTTCCAGTAAATAGATGAATAAAACGAAAAATCTGTCTTTGTCTATAATGAAAAGTGAGATTGGCATTTTTGCTCAAACAGATATTTCAGTTCTCTTAGATAAATTAAACAGCGTACATCAGAGTGTCATTAGCAGTTTTAATTATCTAAATCTTGTAAATTAAGGATGGCTTGCTTTACTTTATAGCAGCAGTTAGTTCCTTGCTCTTCTCTTGTAGTTTGTAGTGTGCTCTTACCAGATGTTACTCTTATTATCTGAATGAAAATAGATTCAGGTGACATTGTAGGTCATAGCTGTCGTTGATTCCAAATATATTCATTCTCTAAACCCTCATCAACAAGACCAGCATCTGCTGGAAATAAAATTGCCTCTGTCTTTACTTGTGCACTCACTGTTTCCCCACTTAAGTTCTGTCACTACTGAGTGCACGCACTTACAGAATAGAGCTGCCTTCCTTTTTCCACAAAATGTCACTGTGGTGGGTTTTCATTTCTACATAGTCACAGCTTGCTTGCTGCCTTTTGCCAGCAACTTAGTATGACCAGGACATGGTCACTTGAACATTGAGTGGAAGAGCTTTGGGTATTCTTTCTTTTCCATTCTGATGCTGTCCAAGGTGACGAAACACTTTGGCTTATAGCAATAATGAGATAGTATCCAGGACACTGAGGTTTCCTGTAACAGCAAAGTACTATTTGGAACCATCTTCATGTCAAATGGCATTGCTAGCAGCGTTTGGTGTCTGCTTGCTCTTCTGCATCTGGTGTAGGTAAAACAGAAAAATTTTGGAAGCCATAATTTTTTTATTATTATTATCTTGTGTTTTGTTAAAAATGTATGTAGATCCACCGATTGCTCTTCTGGGCATATAACCACTTTTGTTTTAGTCTGAATGTCTCCATCCTAATTTTCAAAGCTCAGAAGTCATATTATTATCCATGCAGCCAGTAGTATAAATTGCTCGCTTATCTTTTCAGAAAATGCTTCCAGACTGCACACTTTTATTTAGAGGACAGTACATCCCCTCGAGTAATATCTACACCGCCAACACCTATCTTTCCAATTTCAGGTAATGTCTTAAAGTGTAACTGTGAATAGCTGGTGGGTGTTGAATGAAAAGCACAATGGAGGAAGGTTTGTTTTTATTGGAGTGCTCTGCAGATGGCTTTAATGTAGATTAATAAATATTTGTGTTCCCCCAAATATTTATTATATCTTGTAATCAATCAGGCTGACAACCTGCTTTCATTAATTTTAAACATTTTAACTATACAGATGATATGGAAAAATAATTTGTAGTTGGCCAGGTGTAATATATTAAATATTTATAGCAATAAGATATTAGTTAAAAATAATGCTGATTCTCATTTGTATTACTTTAATGGAAACCAAAGTAACAAGCCGGGCGTGTTGGCACACGCTTGTAATCCCAGCATTTGGGAGGTGGAGACCGGAGGATCAAGGTTCACGGCCAGCCTCAGCTACCTAGTGAGGCACTCTGCAACTTAGTGAGACCCTGTTTCAAAATAAAGAATAAAAAATAGGGCTGGGGGTGTAGCTTGGAGGTAGAATGCCCCTGAGTTCAATCCCCAGTACTGAAAAAAAAAAACAAAGTAACAAAAGTAAGACTACAGGCAGTAAATATGGGAAGGAGAAAATAACAAAAGTAAGGCTAGAACCTGATTCCTTTCTGATTGTTTACATTTATGTGAAAAAAGATTTCTTAACTATATTAGGGGGATAAAAACCTATAAAATGGTATGGTGGTGGAAACAAACAAACAAAAACCCACAAAGAATGTATAGTTGTTTTAAATACTTAAAAGCCTCCACATGTTGAACAGTTGAATATTTGGGAAAAACATTGACTATTTTCACCAGAATTTATCTGAATAAGAATATTCAAAAAGTAGAGTTCTTTCGATAGAGACACCCACTGACCCCAGAGTTCACATGGTAAGACCACAGCCACTTATTTAATTAACATTTTATAATGAATGAAATATGGTTTTAAAAGGAATTATTTAGAACTATGTGAATTATGAAGGAAGTACTGTAGGAAGGAGGATGAGATGGGGACATGTAACTCACCAAACCAGGGATACAAAAAGAAAAATTTGCCTCTGGTCATTTTACAGCAGTCACTTTTTAAATTGTCTGAAGACCCATAAATTATTTCTAGTGGCGCAAATTCATACTAAAAAAAGAAAAGAAAAGAAAAAGAAGCATTTCCTTACATTTTAAGTTTTTAAATATTATATGTCAATGCTATATAGAGTATACATTGTTTATATTTTATTTTTACGCTTTATAAGAATAGGAATTCAAAGTGTTTTGCTGGTTTCCCTTTTTTATTAACTCCAAGTCTTTGACCACCACTGTTTTATCTCTGCTATTCTAGATTATATTAAGATGTCATACATTTATTTTATTACCCCGTAGTTTTTCATTAACATTTTTAGAAATCTGAGACCAACAGTTTTCATTCATTGGTTGCATTTTTATTCCATTTCCAAACATCTCTCATCTACATACCTCATCAGCAATGATTAACTCAATATTATCCAGAGTTCGCAGTCCAACAGAATTTATAATTAACAATGAAATGCAGTAATGTGAAATTTCCTATTTTGAATGTCAGAAGAGTAGTGCTCATTCAGCTCTCAAAGATTTACTCTTAATCACCTGAACGTGCACTTTTCATGTATAAACTGAAAATGAAAGTTACTTACTTGTGACTTAATTAGTCAAAGAAGTTGCCAAAATACTGGACTGTCAGTAAAAACTAGTCTGCTTGTGAAAAGCTGGCTGTGCAGGATAGTATCAATGGGTTTGACGGACATTCACTGGAAATAATGGTTTAGGTGTGACAAATTATTTCTGTTTTCTTATCTAATTATAAAAGCTACTTCCAGGCAAGATCCTTCTATAGGTGTGAAGGTGGAATTACACCTTAGTCTAGTGTTTCTTAAGCTTGACTGACTAATTTAATTTTAGTATTCAGGTCCATTCACCTAAGAGAGAGAACAGATGGATTCTAATTTTTTTTAATCAACAAATTCTTGGTAACTGAAGCTTAAAAATATTAGATGGCCTCAATGCTGAACATCTGTTGATGTAAATAACTGTTTCTAGTGAAATGTGTTTGATGTTTCCTTGTCAGAGAAATTGCTTGTGAAATTGCATACTGTGAACTAGTAATATGTTTAAACTCAGAAAGTCTTTCCAGGAAATGAAATTTAAAAAAAAAAAAAAAAAAAAAACAGGACCAGTTAAAATAATTTGTCCCCCTTCACAATTAATTAACAGATCCATTGACTTTGTTTACATATCATATTTTCAAGTGAGAATCTTGAAATTTTCCAGATTTAAAGTCCCAAGGGTTATCTGACATTATCCTTAATGAATATTCTGCATATAATTTTTTTATTATTTACAAGATAAGGAAAAATATTACCAATGTAAATATATGACTATTAATTTAAAGCATCATGTTATAAAATTTTATAAAACTGAAATTATACTATAGTAAAACTGAAAACATGTTATTCCTGTGTGTCTTTTTTTCCCAAAATTGATATGCAACCCCTACTTATGTTAAACAAAGTTGCCCATAAAGAGATGGAGTCCATTAGTAAGAAGTGAGGTTTTGGTGGTATTTATAAAGTAGTATTGAAAATAAATTATTTGTATGTTTGGAAAAGAGATTTCTGATAAAATCAGATTTCTAAAATGTAGGTTATGGTTGATAGTAAATATACCTAAAATTGGTAATTACTGCTTTAAAATTGAACCCAAATTTATTTGAGATTATAAGAATAATTGAATTTTAAAGAAGTATTAAAAGGCACTATATAAAGAAAGATACATTAACTTTTGAAATATCCTTTCTAACACAACTTTTTTATTCACTCAGATGATGTTGGAGCAATTCCAATAAAGAATTTTCCAAAGCATGTTGCAGACTTACATGCAAGTAGTGGGTTTACTGAAGAATTTGAGGTATGATTTCAATATGTCTAATTTGGATAAAATGGAAAATAGTAAACTCAAAAGATTCAATAATAAGCTATTTCTTGACCTAAAGACATTGAAACCATTTTCATTTCTAGGGAAAAATATTAGTTCCATAATTACTTATGTGTTTAAGAGATGTGTCATAGTTACGTATAATTTAGAAAATTGATTTTCCATTTAAAAATCAACTTGTACTAGTGGAAGAATCAAAAGCATTGGTAATTATTTCCCATTAAGTACAGATCTTTAATATTCTTTTTTAAAAAATATGAATGAGTAACGCTGATTCTTTTTAATTTTCTAAATTATATAACTTATACTAAACTACTAAGCTTCATGATTTTCAGCTAGACTTCATACAAATCCTTAATTGTAAGTATTACACCAATGCAAATGCAAACACATTTTTATCACTCTTTCATTGTACAAAAAAAGTTGCACTTTCTCTAGAAAATATGCATTTCTAAACTTTATGATGAGTGAAAATGCTTCCAGTGATATTCTGTCAAATGCTCATAGATAGAGGAGGTAAATAAATTTACTGCAAATTTATAATGGCTCACAGAACTATCAGTTGAGTAGATTTCCAAAATAGGGAGTCATAAGCCTAAAGTTAACAGTAACCACTACAAAACAATCTACCATTTGTGAACATGCCAAATATGTCATTGACTAGGTGCCTTTTTATTTAGCCTTCCATCCATTCTTGGGGTTGTTATAACTTTTTTTCATATTATTAATGAAAGTAAACTCCATACATGTCAATTTATAACTGATAAATAGCAGATCTGGGATTCAAACGCAGGTGTGCTATTTCAAATCTCATGCCCTATCCATTATACTTGTTGCCAGGCCAGCAACCCTCAGCCTCCCCTCGACCACCGACTCTAGGAAGCATCACACTGTATTCCCTTTTTGTTTCTCCCTGTCCCCCAAATGTTCTGTGGATCTCCCTCAGAGAAGGGCTTTGCCTCTGATCCTGATCTTGGGATCCACTCTCATCCACCCTCCTCGATGCCCAGCAACTGCTTTTCAAGAGTCACATCAGTCAAGACATAGAGAAAGACAATGCCATATTAGAAAGCTTCAAGAAATACAAGTTATGTGTGATATAACATGAAGAACTACATATTTAAAACATCAAATTATGCTGTTTTAGCACAAGCTAGAGATTACATGCGGTGCAATGTTGCCGCAGTGTTAATTGTAGTGTTAACTAAGTTACCTGCATTCTTAACTAATAAAAAATATCAGGCTAATGTCAAACATTTTAATATGTCAAAGATGAGCCCAATCTTACAAATGTTAAAAACACTTAAGTAATATTACACAGTTTATAATCCAAGTTGGTAACCACATATTCCCAGAGGCAGATCATTGTTTTCACAAAGTCATTTAAATATTATTAAACAGTCCATCATAATTAAATTAATAAAATAACTTCATATTTTACTCAAAGTTTTCTTAGTTTCATTGCTTTTAACTCAGTCTGTTTCAAGAATACTTTTCATTAATTTAATAATTGGTTTAATAATTAATAATGCTATACCTTTTAAGTGGTTGATATATTTGATTAGTTTTAATTGTTCAAAATGACTTGCTACAAAAGAGGCTTTAAAAGCTTATTTGGAGAGAGGCTGGGCCATTTGTTGATGAATCAGATTCATATTGGTATTATATACTTTCTCAGATAAAATATGCCATTCATTTTATTATTCCCGATTTTATTATCTTAATACTAAATAACCATAAATTATAAACTAACATATTTAGTTAGGAAACATCTCTGAATAGCACTTTAATTAATTTAAATACAAACTTGCTAAAACAATTTTTCTGTATCCGTGGATGATTAAATATAAAATAGATCTGATTATTAAATATATAAAAATAATGCTATCTAAATTTTGTTTCAAAATGATATAGTATATATGATTAAAATTTTTTAATGTTTTGATAACCCTAAATCTGTAAAAAAACCACCTAATAGGGAACTATATACTCTTTAAAATAACTCAGAAAACAACAACAAAAAAATGTATAACTAATTCCGAGTTTCAAATAGTGCCATAGTAGTCAAATACAATTTTATTTGTGTATTAGCAAATCAAATTACTATGACAGAATGAGTCATAGAATATGTGGTTTCCACCTGTATTTTAAAAATTCATCATACTACACCAACGTCCTCTTTTATAAGTGTTATTTTTTCCATTTTCATAATTTTAAGGTTCCAAATTGTTAGACATTTTGATTTGTATGCAACTGTTTGAAACATTCTGTTTTGTTAGTATGTGACAAATGTATTTATTGCATGATCATAGTTTTCCATTGTAAACCTAATATGAACACTTTTTTTTCTCATTTGTCGTGTGCTGTGGAATTTGATTTCTTTACTTTTTTGGCATTCATTCCCTCATTAGACACTGAAAGAGTTTTACCAGGTAAGGCATTATTTCACTGCATTTTCTTTTAGCCAAGAGTAGTTGTAACATGTTTAAAAAATTTGTTTTGGATAGTTTATTTGTTTGTTTTGTTTCCCTTATTATATTTTAAGGCATGTTGTTTGAAAGAATCTGTGTTGAAATGGTATACATACAATTTTTTTTACAGGAAGTGCAGAGCTGTACTGTTGAGCTAGGTATTACAGCAGACAGCTCAAACCACCCAGACAACAAGCACAAGAACAGATACGTGAACATCGTTGCCTGTAAGTACATTTTTAACCCAGCTGACTTCATCATTATCATTGTTGTGTCATTGAGCCATTAACCAGAGTCCTGAAGTCATGTGATAGCAGATCACAGTGCGGCTCTTTCAGGGCCTTTGATTTTAGGGAATGAGACTGGCGTTTGATACTATATGGTTTCATATGCCTCTAACTTAAATACATCCTGCAATTAATGACATCTGTTTCTTCTGTAGAACAACCTCAAATTTTAATCGAGTCCTTTCTTCAGGACCTATGGCCTATACCTCTCTTCTTCTCGTTTCTGTCATTATCTATATTCTATTTAAGATCTACTTACTTTTATATGAATTTACTAAGTGAGATTAAATTTATCTTTTTTTCTCCTACCTTAACTTGTTTCTTCCCTTGTTTTCTGGGGGTCTTATAAAGGATTGATTGAATTCTTTTCATTCTTTCTTTCCATTTTTTTTTAGCTGTTCTCTCCTTAATAAGTCTTATCTTGGCTTTTTTCATTAATACATTTTTACTTATTTTTCCTGTGAAATTGCCATCTTTCTTCCATTTTCGTATAGTACTTATTGTCTTTCCTGTCTACATGTATTCCCTTTTATTCTGCTTTATATTCCCTTTCATCTCTTGAAGTCCATCTTCATATTCTCTCCTCTCTCCAAAAGAAAAATAAAATAAAAGGAAAACTCTTATAGCCTTCCTCATGTATGCAGTGGGCCTCCATAGCTTCATAAGAACACCATATTACCAGCTGGGCTATTTGAATTCTAGTTCCTTTCCACTTCTAGAAGCTAATGGAACTGTACCCTCCTCCCTTTTATTACCATGTTTTCTTGATTAGTGTTCCGGTCAGCATTCTTACAGCTATAATCTAAAGGATCAACCACATAACTTAGAGAAAGGAAGATTTGTTTTCTTAATGCTTCGGGTTTAGTCCATATGAGGCCAGGGACCACGGATCTCAGAGCATGGAAGCGGGAGGTGAAGAGAGGGAAAGCACATGGGCTGTGCTCCTCACATCATGGAGGCCAAAAGCAAGAGAAAGCAGAGGAAGGAAGAACCATATGTAATCTCCAAGGCCACACCCCCAGGGCTCCACCCCCTCCAGCCACACCCTACTGGCACAGGCCACCACCCAGATACATCCATTACAATGGGTTTATCCACTGCTGGGATTACTACCCTCATGACTCAACTACACCAACTCCAAACATTAATAAATGAGGAGTTTAGGAGACATTTTATAGTTAAATATAACAAATAATTTTCATAGATGCTGCCTTCCTTTCCCTCACAAAGTTTGCACCAATTTTTATTTTCAGTAGAGGGCTTACTATATGCTCATCTTCCTAGGCTGAAACAACTGTCCTGGCTGTATATAAAACTCAGTTGCCTCTCATGTTGAAATTGTTGTTAGACTCCCCTTTACTACATAAACAGAAAATATCCATCAAGTGATTAAGAAGGAAAGAGGTTAATATTTGTTAAATGTCTACTATGTGTTTGGCACCGTTAATACATTATTTCGTTTTAAAAATAAAAAACAACATGACAAAATAATAACAGTTCTGTCTTAGAAATGAAAAAAATAAAAATAAAAACAGACATTCTAACAGTATTGGAATAAAAGTACAGAAATGGGTCAGCCTGGCATCCAGACCTCTCTTTCCATGGCCATATATCTATTTCATATAAGTTCTCTGAACCAATGTGTGACCTGTTATCCTCAGAGAACGACAAAGGTGCCATATGTAGTTGTGAAACTTGTTAAGGTTTGATCTGTATTCACGTCTTAACCTTTGGAAATACCATTTTTCCTTCTAGCAACACTTTCCTTTCATATTATGTATATCTTACAAATAAATATAATTTCTTTCTGTAGAACTGAAGTCAATCCCAGACTCTATTTCAACATATTGAAATTATCATAATTACACTGTTCTATTTCTCTGGTTTTCATACCCTTTTGATTGGCAGTGACAGATCCACCTCCTCTGTGTTTGGACAACTGTCCTGCCTCTTTTTTTTTTTTTTTTTTTTTTTTTTGAGAAGGGGGCACTGTGGATTGAATCTCCAAGATACACCCCAGCCCTGTTTTATTTTTTGTCTTACAACAGGGTTAATCTTGCTACATTGCTGAGGCTGGTCTTAAACCTGCAATTCTCCTGTCTCAGCCTCCCAAATCCTGGGATTACAGGCATGTACCACCACACCCAGCTCCTTCTGCCTCCTTTTGTTGCAGTCCTCCTTAGAGCTCGTCCGTAGAAAGAGCTGTTTATTCTAACCCTTTGCAGAAACTCCCAAGGATCCTCTGCTTCATTTGCTGTTGCCTCTTCCTCCTGTTCAGACTGAGTCTCCTGCCTCCCTCCCTAGCTTTCTGGGGCTCCCAGCCCTCGTCTTTCTCCTCTAGTGGCTATCCATTTTTCACAGCACTGGTATTACTTAGAAACCCATCTAAGGTGCCAGCTTCAGGTTCCAACCTCTATCAAGACTTTTATTATCATCCCACCTCACTCTAGTTTCTACCTTCACATCCTCCTGGTACTGAACACCTCTCTCAACACCTGTACATTACATTCCGGTGTCTGTCCTAGTCTCACTTGCTACATCAGAAAATTTCTTAAAAGCAGAGATTTCCATTTGTCTTTATTATCTTTGTCATCATAGTATGCCCCAGAGCCTATTAAATTATTTTTGTGCTGATTTTGTGTGAAGCAAATTATTATATAAGTAGATTTACCTTTATCCTGAAGTCCATGCTGAAGTGAAATTATTCTGTTCTTATTCCAGATGATCATAGCCGGGTTAAACTTGCACAGCTTGCTGAAAAAGATGGGAAACTGACTGATTACATCAATGCCAATTATGTTGATGTAAGTATGTTCAATTTAAAATTTTATGGAAATTATAGCAGAGCCTGAATTTCATTTACCATGATGTTTTGCAGAAACCAGTGTGTAGTATATGTTGTTGGATAAAAAAAATACAAATCAATAATAAATAATTGTTAAGAGGGCCTTTGACTAAAGGACTTTAGATGGAGTAACTCTGTTATACTTGCCTTATCTCTTGGGGGAGAGAGAAAATTCAGGCTAGGAATATATGTTCAAAGTAGAATATGTATATTCAGATGATCTATAACTTCTTAAATATGCTTATTCTGAACTTCCCTTAGCTCATGAGGCAGTGCTATGCATATAGCAGGGGATCAAGAAATCCTAGCTGAAAAATCCCATGTTAGTACTGACTAGTAGGCAAACATGTGATTATTAAGCCAGTTATCAGCCTTTGTAATTTGGGCCACTCCTTGGGATACCCCACTTTGTTAAATTCATGGGCACTTTCTAGGGATTGTAAATTACTTCCTGGCTGGCTGCAGGTTCTTCTTCCCCAAACCAGGATGATATTTCCACTTGGCACAGATGAAGAATGAGGTTAATGTTTGTAAAGCATCTGAATCAATACTGGAAGCTTGGCCAGAGATAACTATTAATGATTAGCCCTGCTCCAGGCCACCAAGGAGAGGAAGGAGGTCATAGCTTCAGAGATTTCTTAACTGTTGTAGAAAACTGAGCTCCTTTGCCTGAAATACATTTTAAAGCAGCACACTTAAGGACTAGATTTTTTTTTTTTTCAGATACTAGAGATTGAACCTAGGGTCCCATACATACTGGCAAGAGTTATATACCTGAACTATATCCCTAGCCCTTTTTAATTTTTTATTTTGAGGTCTCACTAAGTAGTCCAGGCTGACCTTGAACTTGAACTTATGATCCTCCTACCTTAGCCTCCTGATTTGCTGGGATTATAGAGGTGTACCAGCAGGCCTGGGTAAGGACGCAATTTTAGATGTAAAAATAGATTTGAATTGAATGCATTTTGAATAAAGATGCAGAGAATTGTGATTGTGTCAAAGGAAAGAGAATTTTTTTATAGAAACTATAGTTAAGGAAGAATTGCTATAGTACTATCAATTTTCTCCAGCTTTGCAAATTTACTTATATATATATATATATATATATATATATACACACACACATATAGCTTTCTGTTAGAGAAAACAGGTATTGATCTTAAAATTTTCAGTACTGTACATTTTAAAATAGCATGTAATTCAGTTAGTAAGAAATACTTGTCATTTGCTTTTTCAGGGCTACAACAGACCGAAGGCTTATATTGCTGCCCAAGGCCCACTGAAGTCCACAGCTGAAGACTTCTGGAGAATGATATGGGAGCATAATGTAGAAGTTATTGTCATGATAACAAACCTCGTGGAGAAAGGACGGGTATGTGGGTCATCTTGGATGCCATCCCTCAAATAGCAATTAGAGGTGCTCTCAGTTAGTTTTTATAGAGTCAGCATTAGAAATCAAGTTAGGAAAGCTAATCTGGATTCCTTCTAGTAAGAGTGACAGCTAAATGGAAACTATTAGCATTATATGTGAAAAATTTCCACTATTAATCAAGCTATCTGCTGATTCTTTTAAATTTGTTTATTAGGGCATATTAATTATACAGGATGGTGGGTTCATTGTGGCATATTTGTATACACATTAAATGTAATTTGATCAATGTCACTCCCAGAATATATAAGAACACACATACACACACACACACACACACACACACACACACTCAACACTAAAATAATATATAATCCAATTAGTAATTGGGAAAAGAAACTGAACAGATGCTTCTCAAAAGAAGTACAAATGGCTATCTACTTCTGAAATGCATTCTTTATAATGTGATAAAAAGCAAATGGGACTCACTGAAAAGTAAAGAAAAGTAAATAGATTTAAATTCATGGGACATAGATTTGAGTGAAGACTCTGTAATAACTTAATACATAGAGCCTCACTTTCCTCTTCTGAAAAAGGGAAGATTGGACTAGATTGTTGTCGTAAGTCTCTTTCATTTCTATGAGTCTATGCCTGGTCTCCTCTACAGCTAACTTGCAGTCATTTAGGAAAAAAAAAAAATTAGACGAGTAAGATAGTTCATTCCTGTTACTGTCTTGAGACAGTAACCTTTACTGATTTCAGGGATGACTATTTAAGAAATAGTAAGAAATGACATCTTTACATTCTCTTTTGCAGAGAAAATGTGACCAGTACTGGCCTACCGAAGGTAGTGAAGAATACGGAAACTTTCTGGTGAATCAGAAGAATGTTCAAGTGCTTGCCTATTACACTGTGAGGAATTTTACTCTAAGAAACACAAAGATAAAAAAGGTAAGCCTACAAACAATGGACATACTCCATTAACATATGAGTGGATACATATATAAGTGTTGTATATATGTATATGTATATATATATATATATGCAATTAAATACTATTCAGCTTAAAAAAAAAAATGAAATTTTGTCATTTGTGACAACTTGAATAAGCCTGGAGGACATTATGTAAAGTGACGTAAGCCAAGCACTGAAAGATACATGCTGCATGAATGTGGAATAAGTAGAATCTAATGAAGATGATCTCATAAAAGCAGAGAGTGAAATGATGACTACCCGGGGCCCGGAGTGAAGAGAATCGGGCAGAGGTTGGTGAAAGGATATAAAATTTTAGTTAGATATGAGGAATCGCTTCAAGAGATCTGCCTATGATATGGTGACTATAGTCAATGACAATGTATTATATACTTAGAAATTACTAAGGGAGTAGATTTAAAGTATTCTCACCAAAATAAATAAATAAATAAATAAATAAATAAGAGTAAGATAAATGTTAATTAACATTTTAGCCATTTCCCAATGTAAATATAGTTCAAAACATGGTTATATTGTATACCATATATATATATATATATATATATATATATATATATATATATATATATAATTTATATCTGTCATTTTCAAATACTTTTAAAAGTAAAAAAATGATGGTTATATCACAAATTTCTTAATACATTTGGTCCTTTTTTGGTGACAAATACCTGAGAAGGACAACTTAGAGGGCTAACAGTATAACCAAGATGTGATAAAAATATATATAATTAAAGACATTAAAAGTTCTTATCACAGCTATCCCTCAGTCCCAAAGCCTTCTTCCAAGTGTCTGACTGTCAGCTGTGGCTTTGGGAGCCAGACCAGTTATGGTGCTGGTAGTTGCTGAATATGATGCATGAACATAAATTCCTGGCCCTTGTGGCCACTGCACAGGATAGCCCTGGAGTACTCCCAATATCCAGCTAAAATGAGTGGAGAGTGAAATGAGGGAAGGGAAAAAACACCAGAAAAATAATGCAATACTTGGAATTCTAAAAAGAAACGGGGGAAGGAAGGAAGGGAGGGAGGGAGGGAGAGAGGAAAGAAGGAAGGAAGGAAGGGAAGGAAATATGGATTTTTTTTTTTAAATGATTGACTCATGTGATTTGGGGAATTAGCAAGTCTGAAATTCATAGAGCAGGTTGGCAGCCAGGAAATTCAGTAAGAGCTAATGTTGTGGTTTAGGGTCTAAATACATCAAGACAACAGCCTGAGAATTGAGGCAGGGTTTCTGTGTTGCTGTCTTGAGGAGAACCCCTTGTTCTTCAGGAATCTTCAGTCTTTTCTTTTCAGGCCTCAACTAATTAGATGAGTGCTTTAGTCAACTTTTCTGTTTGGATGACCAAAATACCCAACAAGAACAACTTAAGGTTTCATAGATCCAGTCCATAGTTGGCCAACTCCAAGGCAGAAATTGTGGCAGCAAGGAGCATGGCAGAGAAAAGCCACAAGCCACTCTCAGGCATGGCAGCCAGAAGCAGAGAACAAGAGGTGGGGGCTGGGGTATATATATGTGTGTGCATATATACATATTCCTCAAGGACTTGCCTCTATGACCCACACCCTCCAGCTATGTTCTGCTTCTGATCCTTGCTGCACCGGAGACATGTTTTCAACACACTTATTTTCGACATTTCAGACACAAACCGTAGCAATGAGTTTCATCCATTTTATGAAAGTTAGGCTACTTTACTCAAAGCCTATGGATTTTAATGTTAAACACATCTAAAAAAAAAATGCCTTCCCAAAAACATGTGGTGGTGACTAGCATTGGACCCAAAAACTGACCACATAACCTAGCCAAGTAAGCACAAAACAAACAAACAAAAGAAACCACACTTTTTTTTTAAACTTCATTATAGCCCACCAGCATTAAGCCATGGATCCTGAATTGATGTTTAAGGTGTGTGTGTGTGTGTGTGTGTGTGTGTGTGTGTGTGTGTGTGTGTGTTACTGTTTTTATCTGTCCAAACTTTTCTAGGGCTCCCAGAAAGGAAGACCCAGTGGACGTGTGGTCACACAGTATCACTACACTCAGTGGCCTGACATGGGAGTACCAGAGTACTCACTGCCAGTGCTGACCTTCGTGAGAAAGGCAGCCCATGCCAAGCGCCACGCCGTGGGGCCTGTTGTTGTCCACTGCAGGTGAGTCTCGGAGATGTGCTTCTAACCCCCTAGAATTGCTTATGCTAACAAAAAGGAATGGTATTGTCAAAATGGGAATGATTTCATGAAATGAGGGGATGAAGTGATATGCCCATTTTTATAAGTATTGATCACTAGGAAATGAGTATGCTAGACTCAGTTTGATTGCTGAGTATTTCAGAGCACCAGGTATTTTTATGATGTTTATTATTTGATTTGATTGTTGAATTGGATTTCAACCTCTTAACTGTGGGAAGCAGGCAGAACAACATTTTTATTGTTAGACATTTCTTACCACAAATTACGCCATGGGATAAAAATGTTTGGGGTACCCCTCCTATTCTTTAGAGTTAGTCTGCTGGAGAGTTGTTAGCGCTAGTTTTGCATTAGAGAAACCAAAGTACACAAACTGTGAAGAATTGGGCAAAATAACTTGAATTTGTTTTTCAACTGCTTGGAACCAAAATACCCCTTTTATTTTCCTGAATTCTTTCGAATATATCACAATGAATGTATCACCAAGTCATCATTTCCAAAGAACTTTTATTTACAAGATTGGGTTGATAAAATAGCCATAATGGCATTATAAAGAAGGAGGAAAAATGTGGTAGGTATTTCAATCAAATTTTTTCAGTTAGAATAATAGCAGTTAATATTTACTGAGTGCTGACAGCATACTGAACTTTATGACCACCAAAAGCAAATTCATTTTTATATACAATGTTTTTGTCAAAGCAGGGTCTGTGTTTTTACAAGAAGCAAGTGTTTTCCTTTGATATACAGTCTATCTGACACATTATAATTACTTATCCCAGGAGTTATTTTCAAAGTTTGAGAGAACAATCTTGAGTATTTTCTTTTTTAATCTTGTTAGCTTGACGATAAGTCGAGGACAACCAGAAGATTCAAGAAAAAAAAAAATTCTGAAGGTCAGGGATTGTTTCTTAGCAAATGGAGAAGGACCAAGCTATTGTGCAAAGAAGGTGCTAATTTTCCACTCTAGCACTTCCTACTTGTCGGTACATTTGAAAAGAATCCCTGTCTATGAATTCTGTCCCTGATAGAGGCTTTGAAGAAGTTGATAGATAATGGCCCTTTAGAAATAACTCAAGTTAGATTTTACTCCTCAAAATCTCACTAAAATGATATTTTCAGCTGAAAGCTCTATCAAATTCATTTTCCCATTAATGTAGAAACCTTTACAAACATGTCTGCTTGACAGTACTGACCCAAGGCCCTTTTCTTTTCAGAATTTGGTGAAGTTGATGTCTTCATCTTTCTCAGATTAAATGTTTATTGGCTATGCTCAGATACAAAATATTTTCATTGTATAATATATAACAAAAAATAAACATAATTGTTGAAATTTTTTTAAATTATTTCACAGAGATAGGTGGTTTTGCAGTTTGACCTGCAGCAAAAATTCAACAAGAAACTTTTTACATTTGTTGTTTAGAGCATTATACTTAACCACTAAACTCTTTACAATCTTATATGGTTAACTTTATTATGGGCTCATTTGCTTGGGAAAAGAAATTATTTTAATCAACATGACAGCCCAAAATGACCTGTTTCCAAACTTATGCTTGACATTGAAATGTTTCTTCCTCTGTTTAGCGCTGGTGTTGGAAGAACGGGCACATACATTGTGCTAGACAGTATGTTGCAACAGATTCAACATGAAGGAACAGTCAATGTATTTGGCTTTTTAAAGCACATTCGTTCACAAAGAAATTATTTGGTGCAAACTGAGGTATGATTTAAAAATATATTTTTTTGTGGATGCTAGGGAGGGGATGTGGCATAGGAGGGTCTCCAGATGAAAAGGAGAGACCCTCGATAAGCAACGAAGTTGATTTAATTGTAGTGGACGCAGGGGGCAGAGGGACGCCCCAAAGCACATGATGTAATTACACAATCATATCAAGGTCACTCACCGAAGTGAACCTGAGGGGGAGGGAAGGGGAGGGGATTGG